>VWYK01113077.1:0-12349 GCA_013399775.1 Semnornis frantzii | reverse complement strand
CTTACCATTCTATCATTCTAAGTTCAGAATTCATATGAGTGGAATATATATAGCTTGTGCATACAATCCTTACAGTTACAGGATCTGAGAATTATAACAGTAACAGGCAACAGTCTTTAAAACTAATATTTGCTTCTAAAGCAGTCAGGCCATTAAATCTGAAATCATCAGAGATCCAAACTGTGTTTAAGAAAAATGTACAAATTATGAACTTAGGCATAGTTTAAATGGAGAGAATAGCATGGTTGTGGGGCTAAGAAGGAAGGACATTAGAATATCTTTTATTAAGGAAAAGAAAAGGCAAGAGAAAAGGAAGTACTGTGAGGAATACAGATGAGGAAAAGCATGAGATAAAAAGAGGTGATTACGGGAAATGCACTATACCATCTGGATTATGTTTGACATCAGCAAAAGCAAACAAGACTCTGAAGGAATAGATGTTCCAAATTATAATTATAGATAATATATCTAGTGTAATGAAGACTTCTGTAGTTAAGGTTGTTCTATGATTTGCATGCTGTTCCCTACTTTTTAGGTTGCTTACAAGATTTTTATTTCCTTTCAGCAGCACTTTGTCCTTTCTCTCTGACAAGAACATTAAGAAAGTTCCTCTCACTAATCTCTCCTGAGCCTTTCACACAAATGAGAAATAAATTCAGAGATATCTCTTTAATAAAGAGATGATACCAAATGGGAGGAATTTTTGTTCAACTCTGCCAAAAGGACCAAGCTATCAGACTCGATTCTTTGAATTTCCTTTGGCTGTTGAAATATTTATATATAAATTGTGCTAAAATGCCAGAGGGTTTGGTTTTCTTAACTATCACAATTGTTTCTAAGTGTTACGTTCTGTAGGAAAATACCTTGCATGAAATGGTCATGTGAGCAACCCAACCTGTGCTAACTGCTCATTGTGAACTGAAAAGTTTCACAGCCTGCATGAAGGTTCATCTGAAGGGCAAGGACACCAGCTGCAGTATCTCACCAGAATAAGTCAACAACAGGATTATCAAAGCACAAACAAAGAATCACATCTGAAATGTTTGAATAGATAAGTATAACCAATTGCTTCATGCCATGGAGCTTGTGCCTTAATGATTTGGACCAATTGCTTAATGCCACAGAGCTGTGCCTTAATGATTTGAACCAATTGCTTTATGCCACAGAGCTTGTGCCTTAATGATTTGGACCAATTGCTTAACAATGAAGTAACCCAGGCAGTTTGTTAGAAAGTACATAAGTGTATGTTCATATTCAATAAAGGGGGCATTGCTTAGATCATACTGGTCTCTGTATAGCTTCATCCAGGAGCTTCCACAATGTACCTAAAAAAAAACAATGTTAAAATAGCAGTCCCAGTTTTTCTGGTAGCATCACTGAAAGGAGGCTCCAGAATCACACCCTGAGGTGACTGATGGCCTAGACATTCTGAAGGTTAGATGGAGGCTGCTCATAGAAAAAAATTTCATCTCTATGAAAATGATCTGCAAAGTGAAAACACTTCATTCACCTGTCTTGGAATATGGAATTGGATGGAGTTTTGGCTATATTATATAAATTGGTCTGGCTGCTAGACTAAGATGCAGTATCACTAATTTAATCCAAAATCCTCACAAAGATGAATATTAAAATTTTTTTTTCCCCACATTTCACCCAATATGTACAACATTAAATATATTTTCACTGCCTTGTCCTTTGGGGAATTGCTAGTGTTTGTTTTTTAGGAACCTCTCACTATGAGCAAAGAGCATTCACAAAATGATGGATTCCAAGCTGCTTGCTAGGATTAAAAAGCAATAGTGAAACTTGGATGAGATTGATCAAAAACTCACTCAAATGACAGAATGACACAAAAAGCAAGTAGAATTTCCCAATTATCTGCTCATAAAACTCTGTTGGGCTGCTTTGATATTTTCTCCAGGTAGAGGCTAAGACAAATATTGCTCTTTGAAAATTTTGATGGATATTAACATGTGGATTCTAGCATAAATTTGGACATCATGGGGCACTATGCAGAGGTGTCAAGAAATATACTGGTGAAAGAACGTTCAATGTGGTGAGTATCTGTACAGTTATCACTAATGTAAAAAGCAAGTGTTATTGACTCTGGAGTCCTGTGTGCAGTTCTGCAGCCTCCAGCACAGGAAGGACATGGAATTGTTAGAGTGGGTCCAGAGGATGCCACAAAGATGCTGAGAGGGCTGCAGCAGTTCTGCTGTGAGGACAGGCTACAAGAGTTGGGGCTCTACACCCTGGAGAAGAGAAGGCTTCCAGAAGACCTTAGAGTAGCCTTCCAGTATCTGAAGGGGGCTACAGCAAGGCTGGGGAGGGACTATTGACAAGGTCTTGTAATGCCAGGACAAGGGGAATGGGTTCAAAGTGGCAGAGGGGAGATTGAAAGTGGATGTTAGGAGGAAGTTGCTTGCAGTGAGGGTGGTGAGACACTGACACAGGTTGCCCAGGTAGGTTGTGGCTGCTCCCTCCCTGGAGGTGTTGAAGGCCAGGTTGGAGGAGTCCTTGAGTGAGCTGTACTAGTGGGAGGTGTCCCTGCCTATGGCAGGGGGTTGGAACTGGATGATCCTTGAGGTCCCTTCCAACCTTACCATTCTATGATTCTATGATTGTATGAAATGTAAATATCCAGATTTATGCAGAATGATCCCAATTGCTTGAGTAAGTATAAAAGGTATTAGTAAGACTGTGTCACAACTTTAAGTCATAAGTCTATCATAATCAATGTCCATTGTTATTTTGATTCTGGTACTTGAAACCAAGTGACTGCAGCCATATTCAAGTGCAATCAAACTAGAAACAGTTTCTTTGCAAGGCAACTAATGACATGGGCAACAAATAATCTGGAAAGATGATCTCATCAAAAAAATAAAGTGTAATTTATGAGGAAGATGAAAATCTCAAATGTTAGTATACCAGTGGAGTTTTGGAATAGATTAAACAGTGTTCATTTGACTGAAAACAAACCAGAGTGCACTGTCAGCATGTCTGCTGATGGCACCACACTGGGTGGAGTGGCTGGCACACCAGAGGGTTGTGCTGCCATTCAGCCAGACTTAGTCAGGCCAAAGTGTTATCCAGGGAGAAACATAAGGAATTTCAACAAGTGCAAGTGTTGCACCTGGGAAAGTGCAACCTCATGTATCAGCATAGGCTGGGGACTGACCAGTGAAGGGGAGAGGAACCTGGGGGTCCTGGTGGATGGAAGGTTGACCATGAGCCAGGAATGGGCTCTGGGGGCCAAGAAGGCCAGTGGCATTCTGGGGTGTATTAGTAGGTCAAGCAAGGTTCTCCTCCCTCTCTACTCTGCACTGGTGAGGTTACTTCTGGAGTATTGTATCTAGTTCCGGGCCTCCCAGTTCAAGAAGGACCTCAGGGAATGCTTGAAAGAGTCTAGCACAGAGGCCACAAAAATGATTAAGGTATCGGAATATCTTCCTTACAAGGAGAGACTGAGGGATCTGGGGTTCTTTGGCTTGGAGAGCAGAAGACTAAGCTGTGACCTCATACATGTTTATTAATGTGTGAAGGGTGAGTGCCAAGAGGATGGAGCCAGGCTCTGCTTGGTGATGCCCAATGACAAGACAAGGGGCAATGGGTGGAAGCCGACACATAGGAAGTTCTATGTTGACATGAGAAAGAATTTTTTTTTACTGTGAGGGTGATAAAACACTGAAACAGCCTGCCGAGGGAGGCTGTGAAGTCTCCCTCTTTGGAGGTATTCAAGACCTGCCTGGATGTGTTCCAGTGTGATCTGGTACAGGTGGTCCTGCTCTGGCAGGGTGGTTGGAATAGATGATCTTTCAAGGTCCCTTCCAGTCTCTAACCTCCTGTGATTCTGTGAAAATGTAGCATGTTTTATAAAGCATTGATTAGAATTTCCAACAGAAGTTCAATTTATTAAAAGCATTTTAGTGCATGGGGTAGGTGCATTTCATATGCATGTATTTCAAATTATTAGACCAATTTTCATTATCAGTCCCTACATCAGCATGCTTTTAAGTGCTAGAAATGGTTTACTCTGATTCATTTTCTGCGTCAGCATATAATTTGATGTCAGAATTAACACTGATAGTTTTTAACCCCTTCCCTTTCACAGTATGCTTTCAGTTGGGTTTACCTGATCACCTCACCAGGGTGAAATGCATATTTTGTTTACAAAGTTGAACCCTGGGAATGATAAAATGACTCCAAATGAGATACATAAATGGATAAAGTAAAGCTGTGGGGAGTTAGCTTGTCTTGGTTAGCAGCAGGAAAGGGAAACTGGTTTTCCTTAGATTAGTGACAGTGAAAACTGATTACAAAGCTCTGCTGTACCCTGCTGCTTTTTGGCTCTCAGGCAGTTACAGAATCACAGAACCTTAGAGGTTGGAAGGGACCTCCAGACATCATCGAGTCCTACTCCCGTCTGCCAAAGCAGGATCCCCTAGGGTAGTCCACACAGGAATGCACCCAAGAAGGTTTTGAAAGTCTTCAGAGAAAGAGACTCCACAACCTCTCTGGGCAGCCTGTTCCAGGGCTCTGCCTCCCTCACTGTAAAGAACTTTCTCCTCACATTGAGGAGAAGCCTTTTATGTTTCAGTTTGTAGCTGTTGCTCCTTGTCTTATTGCTGCTGAACACCAAAAAGAGCTTGACCCCAGCCACTGGACACCCACCCCTCAGATTTTTATAGACATTGCCACACAGTTCCCTTCAGAAAATGGTTGGGAATGGCATATTTAACACTGTCCTGAATATTCTCTTGAAAGGCAAATAAAATATTCTCTCTAAAGTCTAGTAAGGCAATGTGAGCAGTAATAGAGGTGCAGCATTCACAAAGTCCTCAAGTCAGTGCAAGTCTCCTTGGAAGGACTCATGTCAGCATATTAATGCAAGATGAAAGCAAGTGACCAGACTAGAATTAGTCATCAATTGGAAGGCCTTAATCTCTCTCTACATAACATGGTATAAAAATCTTTAGCTTTATGACAGCAGTGACTAATTTTAAGTGAACAGTTTACAGCTAAACTAGCAAAGCTGCAGTATTCAGCAATATTCCACTGAACCTGCTTTAGTGTACCTTGTAAAATTGGTGCTTACTTCACAAAGTTATTTATAGTTCTTTCACATTAAATACCAAAAGACTCATAAAACTATTGGGTTTAATATGTGGGATTTTTCCTGCATCTAAAATTACATTTGTCACCTGGTAAATCTGGATTTAAAGCCAAATGTTCATAAAATTAAATGGATTAAAAATGAATTTTCTTTTAAGAGTGTGAGACATCACCTGTCTGAAGCCTTGGACTATACTTCTCATCACAATGAATGGGAAAAGAACTGAAACAAATTCTCATTAAAGTGTCTCCTACAAACTGGTTTTCATATTTAATCAGCCACTTGCAGCTGAGGTGGAACAATAACTAAAATGAGTGTCTTAAGATGAGTAAAACATCAGTATTATAATATTCAATTTAATTAAAAGGAAACCCTGAGTATGATTTTTTTTTTTTTTTGCCTAGAATTGTTACAAATTTTGAGAAACAAATTTGTTTTGAAAGAGAAATTGGATTCTTTCTTATAACAGTGGTGTCCCCATCATAAGAAGGACACAAGTCCAAAAGGGAGCCGCAAAGATGATCCAAGGGCTGGAAGACCTTTGCTATGAGGATAGACTGAGGTTGTTCAGCCTAGAGAAGAGAAGTCTTCAGTGGGGCCTTTTAGCTACCTTCGATACATGAAGAGGTCCTACAAGAAGGCTGGAAAGAGACTTTTCATAAGGGTGTCTAGCAATCATGAACAGTTTGAAGCTGAAGGAGAGTAGGTTTAGACTGGATCTCAGTCTCAGGAGACCCTGAATCTAGTTGAGAGGTGTCCCTGCCCATAACAGGGAGGTTGGAGTAGATGATCTCTAAGGTATCTTCCAGCCTAATTCATTCTCTGATTCTATGACTATCACCCTTTATTCCCCAGAGACACTGATTTGACATTTCTACTACCTCAGCAGCCACAGCAGCCACAGAAACTTAAAACTTAAAAGTTGCAGATAACACTTAAAAATTACAGAACAGATCATTCCCACTTAATTTAGTCTCTTCATACTTCTCCTTTCCTTTTTAAAAAATATCCATCTTCCCTTCCTAAAGGAAAACAAACACAACAAACAAAACCCTCACAGAGCCCTGAAAAACACAAAGATGAACAAAAAGAAAATCCATGTCTTTATGAAGCTGACCCTTATTTTTTTTCTATCCAAGATGCTCCTGAATGTTCGTTTTCTGAATTATGAGAGTGGTGATCAAGGGCACAATGTCCACCTGGAGACCAGTGCCAAGTGGTGTCTCTCAGGAGTAAATGCTGGCACCAGTGTTGTTTGTCAGTCTTTGTGAGTGCCATGGACAGAGGAATCAGTGCAGCCTCAGCAAGTGTGCAGATGGCACCAAGCTGTGTGGCACAGCCAACTTGCTAGAGGGGAGGGATCCATCCAAAGGGACCTGGACAGGGTGGAGAGCTGTGCCCAGGCCAACCTCATGCAATTCATCAAGGCCAAGTGCAAGGTCCTGCACCTGGGTAGGCACAATCCCAAGCACAACTCCAGGTTGGGTGGGGAATGGCTGAGAGCATCCCTGAGGAACAGGCCCTGGGGGTGTGGGGTGATGAAAAGCTCAACATGAGGCTGCAGTGTGAGTGCAGCCCAGACAGCAACTGTGTGCTGGGCTGCAGCAAGAGCAGTGTGGGCAGCAGGGCAAGGGAGGGGATTCTACTGCTTTACTCTGCTCTCCTCAGACCCCACCTGCAGTCCTGTGTGCAGTTCTGGAGCCCCAGCACAGGAAGGACGTGAAACTGTTGGAGCCAGTCTAGAATAGGCCATTAAGATGCTCAGAGGGCTGCAACAGCTCTGCTGTGAGGACAGACTACAAGAGTTGTGGCTGTGCAGCCTGGAGAAGAGAAGGCTTCCAGGAGACCTCAGAGTAGCCTTCCAGGATCTGAAGGGGGCTCCAGGAAGGCTGTGGAGGGACTATTGACAAGGTCTTGAAATGCCAGGACAAGGGGCAATGGGTTTGAACTGGCAGAGGGGAGATTGAAAGTGGATGTTAGGAGGAAGATGTTTGCAGTGAGGGTGGTGAGACACTGGCACAGGTTGCCCAGGGAGGTTGTGGCTGTTCACTCCCTGGAGGTGTTGAAGGCCAGGTTGGAGGAGGCCTTGAGTGACCTGTGCTAGTGGGAGGTGTCCCTGCCTATGGCAGGGGGTTGGAACTAGATGATCCTTGAGGTCCCTTCCAATCTTACCATTCTATGATTCTATATGTAGGTAGATAGATAGATATCTGTAGCTATGTAGAAATCTATTGCAATAGCCTGTTTGCTTCGATTAGCGTAGCATGTGCAATAAAACCACTCCTGAAATAAATCTGTCAAGGCATGACTTCTCTCATACTCTTAAAAATAAGTAGGTTGGTTCAGAGTTCACAGTTGCTCTTTCAGCACAAAGAGTTACTGGAATAATGAATTCTTTTTGGTTGTTTAACCAGACATCAAGATGCTTGGTTGTGTTTATAGTTAGAAGGCAATCTGTTTTATGAGATCTGAAACAGCAGAAACAGTAAATATGTTCTGTGTATTGATTTTTTTTTTCAGATAGAGTAATTTCGCATGAACCCATTGAGCCTCCACTCACAAAGCCTACTTTTTCTCCTGAATAATTCATTATTTGATAAAATATCAAATAAAAAAAATGTTTCAAAAGGCCAGTAAAATTGCTTGCATGGTATGAATAGAGATCTTTGCAAAGAACAATTTCCACAAGGCACTATGGAATCTGTCTAGGGAATAGAGAGCTCTTGTTTGTTTCTTCAGTTGAGTTTGCATGGCAAGGTTTTGCTAGCAGGAGGGGTTCTGGGAAAAGATGCTAGAAGTTTCCTCCATGTCTGATAGAGCCAATACCAGTCAGTATCAGCAAGCTCCAAGTGCCTTCTTGGCCATAAGTTCATAAAGGACAGTGGTAGTAGCTCAGGTATAAGATATTCAAGAAGGGGGAAATGTTGGTATGTGACAGAAATTGTAGCTGGAGACAGGAGTAGGAATCTATGAAACAAAGGCCTGCAAGGTCAGTGAACAAGGAGGGGAAAGGAGGAGCTCAATGTGCTTGCGCAGAGATATCTGCAGCCCATGATGAAGACCATGGTGAAGTAGGGCGTCTTCCTGCAACCCATGTCTACGAATCATAGAATCATAGAATGGTAAGGTTAGAAGGGACCTCAAAGCTCATCCAGTTCCAAGCCCCTGCCATAGGCAGGGACACCTCCCACTAGTACAGGGCACTCAAGGCCTCCTCCAACCTGGCCTTCAACACCTCCAGGGAGGGAGCAGCCACAACCTCTGTGGGGAACCTGTTCCAGTATCACCCCCCTCACTGTGAAGAACTTCTCTCCCAGCAGCTAAAGAAGGTGAACGCTGACATTCATAGAACAATTTTGAAATTTGCTCATCAATTATCTGATTTGAATTGACAAATTACCAGGAAAAAGGGTAGAAAATACAAAATCCTCAAAAGATTAGCAAAAAGATCATAAAAAAAATTAAAAATCCTTGACTCAGAACTCAAGAAGCCATCCAGGTCTTTCTAAAGCCAGAAGAAGAGTTTTACACTCTGGAAATGTAGGTAGAATTTCTGCCTGCTGACAGGAGGCTCCAAGCATCTCCAAATTACAGTTGTTATACTGGTGAGGAGTGAGGTTTAGCAGTTTATTATCGATGCAACCTTTTTTTTCCCCCATGACTGCTTGAAATGACCTTTATGAATGCTCTGTTAAGGCAGCTGCTGAAGAAATGAAGAAATAGTTGCTGCCAGAGCTATGAGAACCCTAGAAAATTTGTGACTAGCAGACTTTCAGGCTGGTGCATCATCTCTCAGCATAGAGAGCACACCATGCATCCATCCCAGTAGAAAGGGATTTTTTTTTTTTTTGCCTATAAGATTGTGTTGCAGAGGGAACAAGTTCTTCAGACTGGATAGGGAAGAGGCTGTGCCCTTATTCTCCCTACATATCTGGCAGACTTAAGCTGATGTGTGATTTTGCTCCTCTTCTGTATGCAAGTGACCTCCTACACTTGAATGCTAGAAGGGCTCATAGTTTTCCCTAGAAGGAGAGTAAAGTTGGATCTTGTACAAATTTCATTTCCCATCAGGTTCCCAGGAATGCCACTTGACACCTGAAGCATCACGCAAAGGCACTCCTTTAATACCTCTCTTTGGATAATAACTAATTAAAAACTATCATTAGTTAGTACTTTCTTAATGCCTTCTTAATTTTTTTTTTTAATTCCTCTTGTCCTATTTCACCTATTATTTTTTTTCTCTAGTTAATTTGGAAACTATTTGGGATAGAGTCTGTTTTTTCAACCTGTGTTCCTATGGTTGCCTTAAATTCTAATTCCCTCTAATCACAATAGGTAGCAAGATAAAAAAGGCTCTAGAAGAAAGAGTTGGGTTTGCGCACTTTATCAGCACTGATTAATGAGAAGTTCTTTAATTACTTGAAAAAAAAACAGATGCATTTGGCTTTTTACAAGTTCTTAAGTTTTAAGATTTTGCAGATTTTTTGGATTATAAATGCAGGTTATATCAGAAAAGATGCTACACTTTTATTTCAGTTTATTCTAATTCTTCTATAAATTTGCATAAATAACAGCAAAGATTTTTCACCATCAGTGATGTCACTACCACGTAGAGAGTTGACAGCAGGATTTTATGAACAGGGACTTAGCAAAAACAGATTAAGAGAAGGAAATCCAGTATCTAAAGAGGGCCTACAGGAAAGCTGGGGAGGGACTATTGACAAGGTCTGGGAATGCCAGGACAAGGGGCAATGGGTTTGTACTGGAAGAGGAGAGATTTAGACTGGATGTTAGGAGGAAGTTGTTTGCAGTGAGGGTGGTGAGACACTGGCACAGGTTTCCCAGGGAGGCTGTGGCTGCTCCCTCCCTGGAGGTGTTCAAGGCCAGGTTGGAGGAGGCCTTGAGTGACCTGTACTAGTGGGAGGTGTCCCTGTCTATGGCAGGGGGGTGGAACTGGATGATCCTTGAGGTCCCTTCCAACCTTACCATTCTGTGGTTCTATGATTCTAAAGGGGTAGTGGGCTTCAGAGGTCACTAGAAGGAACAGAAACCTTTTGAATATAGGATAGGAATGAAGAATGTGCCGTGTTTTGCTTCCATCTGTAAGATTATAACCATGTAACTGGGAAGTATTACCTGCAAAATAAAACTTGCTATTTTCAAATACCTATGGCTAAAGTGAGCTATAACTGCTCTTAAATAAGTAGAATAGATTACAATTAGATACATGTGTGTGGGAAGCCTTAGGCCAACTCATTCAATGCTAATTAAAACCTGCATCAGTCCTGAAGGGTTACATAGTAAAGAAGCCATATATATTTTCAACAATATACTGTGCCTTGTAGAGAGCCACCCTGTAGAAAAAGGATGTTTTACTCAATTCCCAAAGTTTTCCTNGTAACCAGAAACACTCACTTGTTCCAAGGGCTGCTTTTTTGTTGTTGAGACTTGGGTGCAAAAGGCATCCCAGAAGAAAGACTCCCATGATAGAAGCTGAATCCAGGCAAGTTAATGGGTTTGCTCCAATTTTTTTTTTTTAAACCTGTTTCTTTTTGTTCACTAAAATTCTTCAAATTGCCTACTAATTCCTACATCCCCTTTCAGTTCTTTACTGAATAAACCTGCAGTATGAGTGCAGCCCAGACAACAACCAAGTGCTGGGCTGCAGCAAGAGCAGTGTGGGCAGCAGGGCAAGGGAGGGGATTGTGCCCCTTTGTTCTGCTCTCCTCAGACCCCACCTGCAGTCCTGTGTGCAGTTCTGGAGCCCCCAGCACAGGAAGGACATGGAACTGTTGGAGTGGGTCCAGAGGAGGCCACGAAGATGCTGAGAGGGCTGCAGCAGCTCTGCTGTGAGGACAGGCTGAGAGAGTTGGGGCTCTGCGGCCTGGAGAAAAGAAGGCTTCCAGGAGACCTTAGAGTAGCCTTCCAGGATCTGAAGGGGGCTCCAGGAAGGTTGGGGAGGGACTATTGACAAGGTTTTGTAATGCCAGGACAAGGGGCAATGGGTTTGAAGTGGCAGAGGAGAGATTTAGACTGGATACTAGGAGGAAGTTGTTTGCAGTGAGGGTGGTGAGACACTGGCACAGGTTGCCCAGGGAGGTTGTGGCTGCACCTTCTGTAGAGGTGTTCAAGGGCAGGTTGGAGGAGGCCTTGAGTGAGCTGTGCTAGTGGGAGGTGTCCCTGCCTATGGCAGGTTGTTGGAACTGGATGATCCTTGAGGTCCCTTCCATCCTTACCATTCTATGATTCTATGATCTATTGTGATTTAAAATAACTGAATAAACCCCCTCTAGTTTTCAGTTTATGTAATGGAAATGACAACTGACCCAGCACCAGAGCATACAATTATGATTAACAGGAGACTTTGCTGAAAAATCTGTGGTGCCTTGGGGCACAATGTAGGTCATAGCATCAATTAAAAACAGAACAACCTCTTCATTGCTTCTCTAATGTTTTAACCCCAAACCTTTTTGTTGCTGTAAATTAATCAACCCACATTGCACTACAGCCCAAGAGTGACCAAATCAAGAACAACCAGTTTAAAAACTCATTTCAAGCTCTAGCACTCACTTTGCTCCCTCTAACATAGACAATCAATACAAAATAGGGATGTAACCACTGTTCTCCTCAGTTTGTTGACTGAGGAGAACTTGTATATATGTTATCTGTGTATTAATGTTAGACTTTTGCAGGAAAGCATGTGAGAATTAATTAAGGATTAAAACCCAGCATTTGCCCTTCCTGCCTGTTGCAAAAGAGGTGTAAGATTGTTAAAAACTAAGGTTCAGTTTGGGTAGGAAACTTGAATGCAGAAATAAATCAATTACAGGGAATACTACAGGCAGTTTACCTAATTACTTTTCTAATTTTATATGAAATATCAATGATGATTATTAATAGAAGCCAGGGAAGCATTTAAGAACTTTCACACTGAAAAAAAATACCCACAAATGGTGCCCCTGTTTAGTATTAATGACCTCCTATATTTGAAAAGTAAAGGCCATTTTCAGTGAATTTCAGTGAAGACAGAAGAAAGGTTTGTGATAATAAATCCTCTCAAATATTTTCTACCTTTGTAAGTGCTTGCTCATCTAGAAATAGTGGACATTATCTTGGCTTCATTTAAGTCTTTATAATTGTTATTGTTAGCTTGAATTCTTCTGCTCAGATTGTGAGATTGGAAGGTCAACTCTGGAGCAGCTGCAGAGGCCACATTGATGCTCAGAGGGCTGCAGC
>VWYK01113076.1:25416-44603 GCA_013399775.1 Semnornis frantzii | reverse complement strand
GGTTTTTTTGGTTTTTTGGGTTTTTTTTATATTACAGTGTCCCTTGTGGTAAAGATTAATGGGCTTTAATGAAAATAGAATACAAATAAAAGCAAAAATCTGTCGCCTTGTGCTTCAGGTTTATATTACATTGAAAAAGTAGACCACAGACAAGCCTTTCTAGTATAATTTCCAGCTGCAGTTAATATTTTTTAAATGATAGTAAGGAAGAATATCATCATACTGGACTGACTACCTCTTACATCTCTTGCAGTTCTTTTAGTACAATTTGAGATACTATTATTACAGCTAGCACAGCGCTAGCCAAGGCACACATGTAGACATCTATGGTCACGGCGTTCATAAAAATCTAATTGAACATGATAGGTCACAAATCCAAACATGTCTAGTTCTGTGAGATGATGCTAGTATTACCTGAAGGTTGGTCTCTTTACATTAGTGCAAAGATCACTAGTGTAGCAAAAATGTGATATATGGTTTGAGGGTGCTTTCTCTGCTGCATGACCAGACACAAGAGGAGTCATGTTGCAGTGCTTACAAGTTGCCATTCACAGAGAAAAGCCTTTGTGTTCCATGAAAAATGAGGTTCTAAATATAGCATTATCTGGCAGCAGAAATTACAGCTGAATTCAGCTTAGTTTTACACCTGTGCCAAAATCCATTTACTTCAGTGGAATTACCTTGAACTGGCACCAACTTAACGGAAATCAGAACCTGGCCCAGCTGACCAGATGCTAAAAAGAGCTTTCCTTCTTTCTAAGGAAAGTGAGTTGTTAGCACATTTAAAAAGCTGACTTCATGTGTCTGACAATCAAACAGAAACAACACATCTGCTGATCACTTCTTTACCAAAAAGAAAAAACAAACCAAAACAAAAAACAAAAGAACAAAACCAAACCCCTCTGTGTTACTAATCATGTGTAGAGAATAGCTGGAAATTTCAGTACCATTGCAAGCCAATCTCTTAGTACACAACTGAACCACATCCCTTTCCCTAGCAGAAAGAAGCAGGGAAGGGGCAGGAATGCAGACTGCACAGAAGTGAATACATGCACCAAATGGAAATGTTTCTGCTATTATTTTACCACTTCTTTCTTTCCTGAGTAAAGACACACACAAGATAGTAAGCAGCAAGCCATGCAAAACTTACAACATGTACTTTACAGGAAAAACAGATACCGGGAACTGACATAGTACCGCTGGCAGGTGCAGACAGTTTTCCTGAATTTTGATATTGCATATTGTTAAGCATAACATAATTTATAGGGCGTACCCTACAGCTTTCCCCAAGGTTGAGTCTCCTCTCATTTCCTCTCCGTTTTATTGGCTTCAGTGCGCTGTTGCCCATGGCAACACCCAGCGGCAGGGATGGAGATTCAGCACCACTGCAACCTGACATACAGCTGAAGCTCTAACAATGTCAACCATCAATCAAATGACTGTTTGTAATTGCCTCCATCTATTTCTCCTGTCTTTTGGTATCTTTCCTATTGTGGGTCAAAATTCAGAAACTGCTGACTAATGTTATGGTTCTGTTCCTCCATCACAAGGAATAAAATGAGAAAGCCCAGCTAGATCTTTATCAAATTGTTCTCAAGCTAAACAAAGCAACCCTACTGCAAGCAGGGGTAGTATTTCTCAGAACAGCATTTAGTCTCTGAATGTGATATAGCTCAATCTTTTAAAAAAGCCCACACAAACAGAAAATAATCTTATACTATTTTTATCTTTTAAGATAAAAAGAAGATTCTTTATAGAAGCATAGAGTGCAGCAAGGAAACATATTCCAAGTTTTTTGTATTTTAAGATGGTGGAAAACACCTTTTAGCTATTGCTTACAAGCTTCATAGACAGAAATTTTATTTCCTTTTCAGTATTTCTGATAGGGAAACACTTCCACGGCACTTCAGACAGTTTTGCCAAAATATTCTGAGATATGCAGAGGAGAGATGATCATGCAGGTAATTAAATCAGCACACTCTGTTTTCACTTTGTTTCCCTGCCCACTGCACACAGAGAGATCAAAACCCACTGAAATCAGCTTAGTTCAGCAAGTGCGTATAAAATATGGGTCCACAAGAGGTGAGGACTAACTAGAGGGCATGTGAAGAAGAAGAATCCACTGTTACCCTGGACAGTGTAAGTAAAGTCCTTTTTGGTCTTTCCCTGGAGGTGCCCAACACATCTGGTCTGCCTCAGCAACAGACAAGTCATGACTTACTTGCCTCAGTTGTTAGTGGAAATCTGGCCTTGAAGGAGGGCTCCAGTGTTTACAATTTCAGTGCTAAAATGGACCATGCATAGGGTTACAAGGACTTTAATCTCCCGCTCCCAAGGTGCATTACACTGGTTCAACAGCAATGCCTTTTTTGCTAATTGCAACCTGAATTCAGTCAGGTTTCTTGTCTCATGAATTGCAGGTCAAGAGGTCTCACAGGAGCCAGTCAGCAGCCCCCACTTTATCAGCAGAAAACTCTCAGGAGAAGACCTGAGTCTTCATCCCCATCCTCAAAGATCAGTTCAAGCGCCATAGTAAATCTACTCAGGATTCCCATTTATGAGACAAGTCACTAAAATCAACCTCACCAATTAAAGAAGAAAGAAACCACAACAAAGCTATAGGGTAAACAGGAAGGAGTCTAATATTAAAATCTTGCTCGATTTGGAGTAGGTTTTTGAACTGCAGGTGCACCTCCCTCACCCTGCTGTAGGGAATCGTGAAGGTGGGTTTGTCTCCACACATCCTGCCAATACCCCTTACATGTGCTCAGCAAGGAGACAGGACACTCACTGGGTACAGCCCCAATTTCTGCTTCACTCCTGGGAGATGCACAGAGCAGACAGACTTTGGTGGAAGAGCTCAGGGGGGGCTCATACATTCATCCTCCTGAATTACAGTGCTCCTCTGCAACAGAACACTGTGACCCCACCCAAAAACCAAATACTGTTCAAGGCAAGGGGCACCTGGGGTAAAGGTTCTCCTGAGAACGCAATGTTCAAAGACGTGTCTTTGACCACAGTACAGTAGTAGCATCAGGCAATGTCTTCTAAAAGTGACCCATCACTTTGCGTTTCTTCCAGCCTGGGACAGAGGCAAAATAGAACAGCTTTGTAATGCAATCAAGACGAGGACATCTACTCTGTCAAGACATGTTTTGCTGCTGCTCCAAAGCAGACGCACACTTAGGCATAACTAGCTCACAGAAGTGAGGCATCACTGAATGCCTCATGTGGCCATTGGACATTGACCTCCCAATACAGCTCTGTCACAGCCTGCCCCTGGTATCTGCAGGACCAGGGGTCTTGCTGGGAAGGTCATCAGTATGTTTTGTGCCCTGCAGAGAATAACTAGACAAATGTGTTTTCCTTTTAGCTCAGGTATTCCTTCAGATGGTGTCCTTGCTATAGCAGCTGCATTTTTCTGGACTGGTGACCTTGCTGGTCACTCCTTAGAGCACACTGCAATCTCATAACGTGCCTGTAGTTATCAACAAAGCCAGTACCAGTACTCACAAACTATTTTTGGAAACTGCAACCAGCAGTGCCTAACATAATGTGTAATATTTAGATCGATTAATCCTAGTGAAATGTTTTCATCTACAGGCCAGATACTTATGTTCTCTTCATAAAATTAAACCAATTGTAATTACGGATAGATCATTTACACATTGGGTGAAATTTTAGAACTAGTTTATTTCAAGGTTATGTAATGCACATTAACAGATGTTTCCAATGCTAGAGTGTTCCGGGCAGGAAAATGTAGAGCAAGACACACCTTTGTCAAAGATTTTTAAGAGTAAAATCACATGAGTAGTTCCTAACATAACACGTGGGAGGTATAAAATCAGCTGAAATGTGGGACCGAGATTTCCACCATTTGAATGTGCCAGTATTGGAGCACATACTCCCTATTGTTTCACCTTTCTTTCTTGGATTACTTTGCATTTAATTACCAAATTATATGCATGTTGGACACTGCATCTTGTAGTTCTGTGGGAAATAACATTAGCTTTGAATCTCTGCCTACAGGAAACAACTGACACATCCACAGAAATACTAAGTGTATGTTCAAATATAAGCAACTCCTATGTACTTTCCCTTTTTGGCATTTTAAGATCATTACCCTCGTTGTTTTGCTTTAGTAGATCAGACAATGCTGTTTCAGTTTTTTTAAGCATGTTTTTGAAATTAACAACTTGGTTTTACTGATCTCTAATAAAAATAGTTTTACTGAGCTGCTGTGATTTTTATTATTTTCCTTATGACTGCTGAAGGTAACTACTGCAGGACATTTATAAACAAATTAAAGGAGTTTTAGTCTTTACAGCTGCACAAGATCCTGAAACAGGAAACCTTCAGGCCTAGGGATGTTTTCAGGTGTGTTAACTATTTGAGCCAACTTGGAATTGTAACGGAGCAGATCAGAAGATAAAAGCACGAATGAGGCAGAACGCGACAGTCAAACACGAAAGATGCGGCTTTTGTCTCGCCATTAGCTCCCATCTGCATCACGGCGGCTGGACAAACCCAGACACACCGGCCGCCGCCCTTCCCTCTCTCCGCCACTTCGGCATGTGGCGAAGCAACAGAACGCTGTAGAAACCGAAGGCAGGAGGGCAGCGAGGCACCTGGTGAGCTCAGCAGTGCCGCCGGCGACCCTGGGCACCGAGCACTACAGCTCCCCGTGCGCCCTGGAGCCGCCATCCCCTGCATGTCCGCGCTCGCCCTATCCACTTCCGGGGGAGCGGACGCCCGCGTGGAGGGTACTTCTGCTCCGGAAGCAGCCGTTGCCATGGCACCGAAAGCCCCGGGTTCCGCTTCCGTTCCAGCCGGGTCGTTACCGTGGCAGCGGCGATGGAGGCCGCGCCGGTGCCCGACGGGCAGTACACGGCCGTCGTCTACAGGCTGATCGGCGGCGGGCGATGCGGCGAGGCGGTGTCGCTGCTGAGCCGCGAGCTGCAGAAGAGCTGCCGCTCCCGGGGCGGCCTCTCCCTCCTAGGCTACTGCTACTACCAGCTGCAGGACTTCGCGGCGGCGGCCGAGTGCTACGAGCAGCTGGTGGCGCTGCACCCCGAGCTGGACGCGTACCGGCTCTACCAGGCGCAGGCTCTTTACAAGGCCGGGCTCTACGCGGAGGCCCTGCGGGCTGCTAGCCCGCTGTTGGACGTCCCCGCCTACCAGGGCCGGGCCCTGCGCCTCCAGGCCGCTATCCAGTATGCCCAAGGCGACCTATCGGCGGCTAAGAGCCTGGTAGAGGAGGTGCTCGCCGCTGCTGCAGACGGCAGCTCCGGGGCAGCCGAGGACCCTTCGGAGCAGGCTGACGCCGAGATCAACCTGGGCTGCCTGCTCTACCGGCAGGGACGGCACGAAGAGGCCAGCGCCAAGTTTGCGAGCGCCATGCAAGTGTTGGGTTACTGGCCTGAGCTGTCCTACAACATGGCGCTGTGCTGCTATGCGGCTAAGCAGTATGACTCTGCCCTCAAACACATCTCTGATATCATAAAGCGTGGCATCCACCAGCACCCAGAGCTCAGCGTGGGCATGACCACTGAGGGCATTGATGTCCGCAGTGTAGGCAACACTCTGCTGCTGCACCGCACGGCTCTGGTAGAGGCCTTCAACCTCAAGGCAGCCATTGAGTACCAACTCTGCAACCTGAAAGCAGCCCAGGAGGCACTCACGGACATGCCACCAAGGGCTGAAGAGGAGCTCGATCCAGTCACACTGCACAATCAAGCACTGATGAATATGGACAGCCAGCCCACTGAAGGCTTTGAGAAACTGCAGTTTCTCCTGCTGCAGAACCCCTGTCCACCAGAAACATTTGGAAACTTGCTACTTCTCTATTGCAAGCATCAGTACTATGACCTAGCAGCTGATATTCTAGCAGAGAATGCTCATTTGACCTACAAACTGCTCACGCCTTACTTGTACAACTTCTTGGATGCCATTATTACTTGTCAAACTGCCCCTGAGGAGGCTTTCCACAAGCTAGATGATTCAGCAGGGACACTGACTGAGCAGCTGAGAAAACTCTCAAAGCAGGTGCAGGAAGCGAGGCAAAACCGGGATGATGAAGCTGTGAAAAAGGCAGTTAACGAGTATGATGAGACTCTGGATAAATACGTGCCTGTTTTGATGGCCCAGGCAAAGATCTACTGGGACATGAAGAACTACACAATGGTAGAAAAGATTTTCCGCAAATCGGTGGAGTTCTGTAAGGAACATGAAGTGTGGAAACTCAATGTGGCTCATGTGCTCTTCATGCAGGAGAACAAATATAAAGAGGCTATTGGCTTGTATGAGCCAATAGTTAAAAAGCACTATGACAACATTCTCGACGTGAGTGCCATTGTGTTAGCTAACCTCTGTGTTTCCTACATCCTGACAAGCCAGAATGAAGATGCAGAGGAACTGATGCGGAAAATCGAGAAGGGAGAAGAGAAACTGGCCTATGATAATCCTGATAAAAATATCTACCATCTTTGCATTGTCAATTTAGTCATTGGTACCCTTTACTGTGTAAAGGGAAACTATGAGTTTGGTATTTCAAGGGTCATTAAAAGCCTGGAGCCATATAACAAAAAACTGAGCACTGATACATGGTATTATGCCAAACGGTGTTTCCTGTCCTTGCTTGAGAACATGTCCAAGCACATGATCATGCTACGTGACAGTGTTATTCAAGATTGCATTCAGTTTCTGAAGCAGTGTGAGCTATATGGAAGAAACATCCCAGCTGTCATTGAGCAACCCCTTGAAGAGAAGAGGATGCACAGTGGGAAAAATACAGTTACCTATGAAGCCAGGCTCTTGAGAGCACTGATGTACAAGATCATTGGGTGGACTGTGTAGATGGTGTTCTCATGCAGCAGAAAGGCGACTTTTGTGTCTGCTCTTTTCTTATGCTTGTGAGGGTGATGCTTACCCTGGTAGTGCACAGTGGAGTGGGTTTTTCTTGGGTTGCTTACCTTTAAAATTTTGGTCATGTGTTTTAACAACGAGTGGAAAATAGAATATTTACATGAAACTATCCGCATCAAATCACTAGGGACATTCTCAGTAATCTGTCATATTACACTTTAAGACTTGTTGACCAAGAATATAATTACAGAATTATCATAGAAATTTCACTTGTAAAATAATGTATCCTTTTGAGATTTTGATCAAATTTCTTTTCATTGATTGTTATTTGAAAATATCTTGTTCATCTTTTCTAGCACAGAAATTGAAGGGAAAAAAATGTTTTAGTTCTCTTGAATTGTGTTTATATGAGAAATATTTATGTTTGCTTTTTCCAAGGTATAATACATTACAGACTACATCAATAGTATATTTAAACACACCAAAAAAAAAAATTAAGTAATTAAGTCTTTATAATAAAAAAATCAGTCCTACAAACATTAAAACTCCCTTTTGATAACTCATCAATAATGCACGAGTATTCTGGCAAGTTGTACAGCTAATACAGGGACCAGCAGGGTGTAAGGACAATACCTTGCTTTAGGTCTGTCTTCACAGTAGAAATATTACGGCTGGCTGTAACTAGTTTCAGAGACACGGTCCAGTGCTATCCATTGGCTTATGTGACTACCCAAGTCCCTGTGTCTGCATCATCTGAGTTGTTGCCCTGCAGACTTATTTGGTAGCAAGTGTAAGCTCAATAACACAGTTCTCCCTTTGCAGCCTGGCCTGCCCCTTTAATCCAAATACCATTCTCAGAATATATCAGTCTCTTAAAAGACACCTTAATGTGAAATTTTGTTGTTTTCCGTATTTCTCAAGCAGCATTTAACTTCAATTTCATCTAGAGCTTCTACCCTTAGACTAAAGAAATCTGCTTCTTAATTTTCTCCTTGTGTTACTGTTCCTGTGTCTCGATGCTTGTCTGAAACCCTGTTTCTTTGCTTCATTCCTTTACTTGGCATCTCCATCACACTGGCAACAGACAGGGTACTTTCTCAACAGTATTCCCGTACCTTTTGAGGGGAATGGGAAGTTAAAGATGTGGGTGTTTCCATACCTCATATGAGTTCCACAGCAAAGTGAGACCAAAACACCTTTCAGTGGTTGTATGAAATCTGTTTTTGTGCCTCACAGATGTTCTCCTTTGTGTCTGCCTTCTCAAGCAATGTGTGACCTCAAGATTTTTAAATAAGGATCAAAGATCTGCATCTTTAACTCATTTGCTTATCTTTAATAGTGGCTCCCTGAAGAGTTGTTACAGGGGAATTTTGGAATCAGGCTGCACATCCCTTGAAATCCTGTTTCTGTGCTGTGGCTTACCTGGAAAGAAAGAGGATAGCATTTCTGAAAGTTGCTGTATTATAAAACAATAGAATACTTAATTCTTCCAGTTAGTCTGTATAGGGACTGAATAGGCCTGCTGCAACCATTTCAACATAGAGAAAGTTAACTCTGCTTATCAGTAGGGAAAGACCTTTTGGTGCTGAGCATGTCATCTGTAGCTAAAGGAAACAATTGTGGGTTAGGTAATGCTATAGTTTACCCAAAGGTTTCCCAAACAGTATAGTAAAACCAAACTGGACAGTGTCAGGAATGGGAAAATGTTCTAAGGAGTCTTGAGAGCAGGCAAGAGATGCAGCAGGGTGTCCTAGGGAGGCCTCCAAAGCTCATTACTAGACCATAAAGCCCCACAGTTAGGGTGATTTTAAAAATTTCCCACAACTGCTTCCCCACAAGGAGGAGACAGATGATTTCAAATGTTTACCTTCACAGAACACAGCAGCAGGCTGTAAAGTATGTTTCTAATTTACAGTGGAATTGTATTATTTATTATGCAGCATAAACCACATGACCTTTAAAAAGTTTTTAAAAGTCATGCCACATAATGGTGTCTGAAGTGCAGTAATGAGCAATGACTTGGTGAGCTTCAGCTCTTTATTTAATATTCACTGGGCATATTCTGTGAAAGTCAGTATTTAAAAAACTTCACTTTGCAGATTTCTCTCTGTGCAACATTGAATGTTCTCAAATGGAGAGCAATGTAGAGACCTTTACACAGCTGACTGTTGATGCTCATGTGCTCCAGCAGCTCTTGTACAACTCGTGTGTGACATTTATTGGGGTGCTGTAGCCAAGGTTACCTGCACTTTCTGTGGACACACAGGGATTTACTCTGGTTAAGCAGAGGTGACAGTGTTGGCCAACTCTGGCATATGCTCCCTGAGCTCACCAGCCCCCATAGAAGGCACAGAGCCCTCAGCTGCAGAGTGGGAAGGAAGAACTGCCACATTCCTCATGGCAAAAAAAAGTGCCCATAAAAGAGATGCCTCCACAGAGTTGTGCATAGTGTGGCTGGCATAGAAGATACAGTTAGAGGAGAGTCAGGCATGCTTGGAATTTGCTTCATCCTGTTGGAGTAGATCAGATATTCAAAACTCCACCAGAAAATCCTGGGGAAAACATCAATAGCAGCATTCCCTCCCTTCTTCCCTTCTTGTTTTCACCTGTTTTCACCTGCTTTCCCTCCCAGAGTATACCTTGCACTCAGACAAGCCAAGGTTTCTGAGCGGGTTGGGTCTTGCTGAACACCATGACCCCAATATGGAGATGCCGCTGCTGCTGAAAGGTGATGGAGAAGCAGCAGAGCTGAGGCACAACAGGATGAAACTTGGGACAGATGTTTCTTCCTCTGCTGTGTCAACGGATGCTCCTCCATGGGATCTTCTCCCTGTTCCAGCAGTATTTTCCATCCAGTCCTCCACAGCTGCTTTCTCAGCAAGAGCCAGCCAATCTTCCCATGGCTGCAGCACATGAGGATAGATGCTCCAGCTCCCATTTTGTCCTAGAGAGACACCTGACCCTCTTGTAACCAGAGGCACCAGGTCCTGAGTTTTTTTGCAGAGCGCTTTGATAATGAAAAATATATAAATGTTACAACTGGTTTTATCACCATCTTTATACAG
This sequence comes from Semnornis frantzii, assembly GCA_013399775.1. Taxonomy (NCBI): domain Eukaryota; kingdom Metazoa; phylum Chordata; class Aves; order Piciformes; family Ramphastidae; genus Semnornis; species Semnornis frantzii. The sequence continues at coordinate 34,674 of VWYK01113076.1, read as the reverse complement.
CGTTTAATGTTATCACTATGTGGCTTACACGCAAAATACATTTTTAAAGTAAAGCACATACGTTTTTATTTAAGAAAAGGGAGGGCACCAAATAATGCTTTATACTCCTTAGAAATACTGTGAAATGCACCTAAGTTAATGCTGTGAACCAGCAGTTTTCTTTAGTCCAAACAAAAAATGACTGGTTTAGTTTAAGGAAAAAAAAGAAAAAAAAAAAAGCAACCAAAAAACACTACCCAGAAACAGTTGACTGTCTTCCCAGGGGTCTGTGGAGGGCAAACTGCTGCAGATAAACACTGATTCCAAGGCAAGAGCCTCTGTTTAGTTTTTTGGGTTTTTTTTCTTGGTGGGAGCAAGGAGAAGGAAACCCTCAGCCCTCTGTTACTGCATCAGTATCTGAGAGATGAGCAGCACAAGATGCCTCCCATGCACATCACTGGCAGACCAAGGCAGCCACAGGATTTTATTTGAACAGCCTCTTTTGCACCTTGTCCTTACGCTGCATCTCGTGAGATGTTCTTATCCTCAAACCATACAAGGGCTTGCCAGGTGACAAGCTGTTTTGAACTGCAGTTGGGCAGATCTTTTTCCCCAGTAACCCCCACAGTAATTACAGCGCACATTGAATGAACAAAAGCCTCGAGCTGCCATCCTGTCAGCAGCCTGCCTGTGCTGGCAAGTCAGTCAGGGGAGGCATGAAGGCCCTGAGATGTGAGTTACTTCATGCCCCACCTTGAATCCCCTTGGTGTTCAAATCTCTGTAGTTAATCAAATGTCTGCTGATACCACCAGCGCAGCACAAGTAGTGGATGCCAGGGACACTCATGATCAGTACTACAGTCAAAGTTGATCAAAAAATGTTCAGTATTAAGAGGTGGCTTTATGGTGAGACAGATAGAAGAGATGAGGTAAAAGAGTCTTGTACAGTTCTGGGTAGAACATGACTAGAGACTTCCTTGGGGAAGTCAAGGGTGTTTCTACTGGGTAAGCAAGCTCCATTAGAAGATAGGCAAGGGAAGAAATGTTACTTTTCTAAAAATGGCAAAGTTACATATAAGAATAAAAGCTGTTTTGGACAGCCTGTTCCAAAATATGCTGTTTACACCATGCTATTTTAGATGTCTGCTTTCAAAACTTCTGCATATCCACACTGTCTTTAGCCTCCAGCAAAGGCACCAGAGTCCAGCCCTGATTAACAGTTTGCAGATTTGGGGTACCATCATGATTATGTGGCTGTGTGGCCTAAAAGATAAATGCCAAAAGATCCATATTCTCCCCCAGACTTTTCTTCCTTTACCTCCCTTTGGCCTTTCAGCAAATCTCTACATTTCAGATCTCTGCTAAATGCAGTGGGTATATACCTGGATCAACACATGCCTTCTTCACATCACACCATGTTGTGTAGTTCATACCAAAGATAAACACATGAATACCATCTGGTTTACTAAGAATTAGTTCACAAAAACAGTTTTCCTGCAAACTGTTTTCTAGTGCAAACAGCTAACCTTGTGTTTCCTATGGTACACCACATATTAAGAAAATATTGCTTTTGCACAGTGAGAGATGAAAGTCAAAAGGGAATCTTGATCCTCCACCAGAAACCAGCTAGGCTTAGCCTTTACTGGCATCCTGCAGAGTTCACTCTCCATGACCTCCCATCCATGTCTAGTATTACCGCTACAGCACAGCCCCAGCCCTAGCAGGCACCCAAATCACAACAGCCACCCCACTGGGAACTTGGACAGGGAATTTGAAAACACAAGTGCCAAATTTTATTCTGGAATATGAGAATGATCACTCAGCACCACAAACTTTTAAACTTCTTGGGGTGAATTTACAAGCTAGATCTTAATGGTCTGAGTTTCTTCATGGTGTTTTTTTGTCCTTTGCTGGACACAGTCATCCTCATCTCTGAATTTCAGTCTTTCTCACTGCTCACCTTCTCCTCCCCCTCAACTTTGCCTCTAGGACCCTTGTTATCCTATGTCACAAGCAGGGATCAAGGTTGACTAACAGCTTTTTATGAGTCAGTTTTACTTTATAGTCTTCTTTCCCGTGGGAGAGGGCAGAAGGAGTTGGCTAACACTCAAATCCTGTTGGGTTGAAGTGTTTTCTAACAGTTGTCTTCAAAATTAAAATTAACGCAGCTCGGATTTTTCTTAACTGCATTTCTCTGGTGCCTCACAGAGCTCTTTGTGTCCTGCTGCACTGATTCACGGCCTCTCAAACAGTCAGCAAACAGAAATGCAAGGGCTCTGACATGGCATATCTGATTTTCTTGCTCTGTCAGTAGTATTTATCACTGCAGCTTCCATGCTGAGCGGGAGGGTCTGCTTCTTCATCAGGGCTGAGGGACAGGAGTTTCAGAGTGCACATAAATCCTTCGCTCATCCCCTGCAGAGCAGGTCNCTTCCAATGGCAGTCATCCAAGCACTACTTCATCCATCTCGATAGCGCGGCAATAGTCACCACGCCGATGTAGCCCATGCAGCTGTCCATGGGTGCGAGGTAGGTATAGAGACAGCTCCATTAGGAAATACCGCCTGATTTATCAGAGCGGCATTTTTCTTCCCCTGGCATCTGGTGCCTTTGTGTGTCACCTTCAGGGAGGGCTGGGCGGCCGCTGCCGTGCTCTCCGCCGCGCTACAGAGGGTGCTGCTGCGCCAGGTTTGGCAGGGGATGCTGCCGGACGCTTCGCCGCGGCGGGGTGGGGGTTGCCGGAGGCCTCGGACGGGGAGCAGCACCCCCAGGACCAGCATCCGTCTCCTCGGGTGCCCGCCACGGGTCTGTGACAGCCAGATTGTTGGGAATGAGACAGAACAAATGCCGGCCGCCAATAATGCAGACACAAAAGGGGACATAAGCCCGTTTTCCCTGGCCCACGCTGGAGTTCGCTGCTCCTCCTGCTCGGAGAAAGGGAAAAGAAAAATGAAGGCAAAACCAAGTGGTGAAAGGCAGTACTCTCAGAGAGATCACTGGTTCATCAAATCCAGCTCTGTCTTGTCTTTGGCTCTCCAGGAGCGTCCTGCTGCTGCTTTCCTCGTCTTTAGGAGGGGGAAGCAAGAGAAAGCAGGGAGGCTCCTACTCAGCATCGCCACCAGCCGGGAGGGGAGCGAGAGGGAGCAGTTCTGGATACCGGTGCCTTCGCCCCGGGCAGGCAGGCAATACCGTGCACCCCAGCAGCCAGCTGCATCCCTCCGTAACACCCTTACACTTCGGTTGGAGAACCTACCCTTAAGTAGACGTAGGTCTGATCTATACGTATTTGTACAATCCAGGGCACAACTGACCTCACCGGAGCTTCTCTAGAGTAGTGTTGGTTTTACCATAAGAGCGTGTGTTCACACACGAGAGCACAGCCGCAGCCATCTCTAACGAAGGTGGGAACCCCCCTCCCGCGGAATCGGCGGCAGCCGCGGCTCTTCTCTGTGTAACTAACCGCACCATCTTTTCTGACGCATTTCAGTGCCTAAGGTCTGCTTCTGCCCAAGAATACCATCAGGGCTTCGGATGACATGAAGTACTTGTAAGGAGAGTTAAGAGCAACAAAACGGCCAACAAAATACAAAGCTGTTAGAGTGGGATAGAGTCCCTGGGAAGGGGGATGCAGAAGCCCTGCTCTCTGCCTTTGTGCTCAGTTCAGAACAAAAACCAGAGACACCTCCTGATCTTGTGAAATGTCTGCAAGTGAGCCTGTGTGATACATGGCAAAATTGTTGTTACTTGCTGGGTTATAAAGCTGGTTACAGGAGAATTTAATAAAAAAAGGAAAACAGTTTATCTCTCTCTGATAATTTCTCTGTGGGTTAGGGTTTCATTCTGGCCTGCTCTCTGTGCCTGGAGAGGTGATCCTAATATTCAGTGTAAAACATGCAGATTCCCTAAAGGGAGCTTGGAAGAAATTCTTTGCTTCAAATTCAAACCTGACAGTACATATCACATCAGGGGATCCCTTTTATCAGCAGGATATTCAGAAGGGATGAATGATTTACTCACGTAATCTCTTAAACCTTTCACTTGCAGAGTCTAAGATAGAATTTATAGCATTTTCATCATTTCGACCTAAAAAAATCCCAGTAAAATTTCTCTATGAAATCCGAAACCCTACTCATTTATTTTCTAGCTGATGACATTTCAAAGGAAAGTGCTCTTCCGTGGTGGAGTAACAGCAGGCCTCTGCCTTGGCTTTGGTGTTTTCTCATGTTAGAAATCAGATCCTTCCTCCCTAGGGAGACATGTTAAATAGAGAATTCCCATGTTTTGCACTTGGACACACTGAAACTGTGTTTTAACCTCCCATAGTTTTAAGACTGTATCAAGCTTTGTGGGATTTCTCTAATTTCCTTTTGCCAAACGGATGTATATTTACATAAGAAGCCTAAACAATTAATGTTTTCATTATGAGTTTTAACCTAAGTAATTAGCTTTGTCTTTAGGATGATAAGGAAAGCAACTTATGTGACAGCACTTGCTTAATATTTCTGCCATGTAGTTGCTGCAGAAAAGTAAACCAAAAGTGGGCTGTGGCATTTTATCTCACTTCCTAAAATATTTTTCTCCAGCTGATACATTCTCCCTTTATCTGGTGAAAATATAGGCTGCTCTGAGTCCAGATTTTACTTACCCTGTTGTACCAACAGAGTAATACTGCTTTTTTTTTTTAATTCTTATAAAGTTATTCTTGAATTAAACTGGGGGAAATGATCCTGGAATAAAAATGCAAAACAGATTCTCATGTGATTTCCTGACGCTATCAGTTTGCTTGCTGTCTGAACCTAGAGCCATCAAATGTTTATGTGGAGTGAGAACTTGTACAATTAAATACGTAATAATGCTAATAACTCTTTCTTCATGCATCAGAGGCAGGAAGCAAACAAGCATGACTAGATTGGTAAGCAACACACTAGAAGATCCAGAAGTACAAACCAGAGCTACGAAAACTGAAGCTTTCATTTTAGCTATTGGTGTATGGGTGCTCGGCCCTTCAGAAAGGTGTCTGTGAATTAATCTCCAGAAGGCTGTCTGCAAACAGTGATGTGAATCCAGTTAGGTCTCTGTTGAGTCCAACTGTTGCTTCAGATCACTTTGTATTAAGACCCATACAGTGTTTCTGGAGAGATTAATTTTATGCCTCACCACTACTTTCTCCTTTTACAGATCCTCTATGAGAGCTCTAGATGAGCTGGTGATTTGCTCAGATACTGCTGACCTCCACAAGGCAGCAGTCCTCACCAGGCACTAAATTATGCTCGTATTTACCCAGTGCAAGCCCCAGTACTTCTATCCAATTCAGCAAAAGTCTGATTTACACCAGTGTAAGTGACAGCAGGATTTGGCCCCATGGAACAGCCTCTGTAAGGCCAGATACTCTATGGGTATAAGTTACTGTGGCTCAGTTTGCATTTGTAGTGCCACATTTACCTCTTTCCATTTTGTACGTGGCCCAAGGTCAAGTTAAGAAAATATTTCACTGTCATAATTATTCCCATGAAATCCAGAGCACTTTGTATTTGGCAGCCAATGTCATTTCCTGTGCCTTAAGAAGTTGACATTAATTTTCTGACACCAAACAAAGACAGATTCATTTACGCATTTGCCTGACTGCCGTTTTCTTCTCCTCGTGCATTTGAATCTCTGCAGCCTGATGCAGTCTTCCAGGAGCCTTCCTGGGTGGTACTGTAGCGCTAACAGTAACCACATCTCCATTTAATGGGGATTTGTGCCAGATTTCATTCAGCAGGAGTTTTGCCTTCAGCCTGGGGAGTAAACCAGGTGACATTGCCTTCTGAGAGCTTTTTGCTTCTGCATTTTCTCCCTGAGAGCCTCTCCTCAATAAAGATCAGAGGTGGGAATCCCACAGGGGTGTTTCAAGCCTGTTGCTGTGTGTCAGTAACCCTGCAGATGGATAATGCCATGTGGCTGTGCAGCCCTCAGGACCAGCTTAGTGCTGCAGATGGAGACTCTCCAGCACCTTCCTGCTCCAGCATCCTGCTTATACAGCAGAGCCCCATACACAGCATCCTAGGGAGAAATAAGGCACCATTTGCCCCATCTGGTATGAAACTAAGGCTGGGAGCAGCCCCATAGGAGCCCTGGTGGCATTGAGGGTGCTGGTGTGGGATAAAGACCATTCCTTGGTGGGTGAACTTGGCTCAGTACAGGACACCCATGAGAGGCACTATAGGAAGCCTGCGATCCCCAGGGTTGGTGCTGCAGGGGAGTCAGGCTGGGGCTTGGGAAGGGCTGCAGAGGAACCAGAGTGCACACCTGCACTTCCAAGGGATCCAACCTTAGCTCTGCCCACAAATACAGTTGCTAACAGCTACCTCCTTTCTTTTTCACACAGAAATAAATATTTCGGTCCATGACATGTAAGTGGTATCCCCAACTGATGTCAGCTTGCTTGGCTCCCCTGAAGCAATGAATATTTATACTGGCTAAGAACCGGCATGCATTTCACATCCTCTTTATTATTTCTCACAGCTATTTCTGTTTGTTTTCCCATAGCACTCAGTAGGCTCAGTATAATTTTCATGCAACATGGTCAGTTTTCCCTTACGGTTTTGTTCATATTTGCATATCTTGAATTCCCATCACAACTTCATACTAATGTAAACTGAGCAGTGGCAAAATTACCTACAGTGCATTTGCCTCATCCAATAAACAAAAAAACTCAATCACACCTCTCAAAAAAAAACAAACCAACAAAAAAAGAAACAATATATCCAAGTCAGATAATTCTGCACCTCCATGGCAATGACATGGGCATGGAAATAGTGGTGTAGATCCTTCAACACCCTGTCCAGTGCTGCAGGATTTCAGTAAAATTTCCCGTTTTTCAGGATATTAAGTTTGGCTGCAAGGAAATCCAGACATCATGTATTCTCGCTCCAGCACTGGAGCAGAGTTAATAAGAATGCATAAAACATGCCACGGCCTGGCAGTTTGCTCAGAGGCACACATTTACATTTCAAAACAGCGATAAGTACGGTGTGGGCGTGATGGGGACACAAAGAGCAAGGGAGAAGATTAATCTATAGCATAAGGAAGCACAGCCTGTTCAATAAGTACAAAGTTTCATGGGCAGAGAAGGCCAAATGTGATTCAGATTTTGATCACATGCTTATTGTATGGATACTTGGCTGCTGCTGCAGCCTCTGCTCCTTTGGGCCAAAGCGGAGCTTGTGCAAATCTTAAAACACCTGCAGGTGTGCCCTGAGTTGGGGGATGGCCCCCAGCATGACGAGCAGCAGGTCTTTTCCACCCCTGGCAATGGCAAAGTGGGACTGGAACAATGCAGGTGTTGAGGTCAGGCTCTTGAGTGCAGACATAGCTTATAATGTTCTTTACACTCTGGCCCAGGGACAGGCATCAAGTAACTACATATGAAGCAATGGAGCCCTCCGGCCAAGACCTCCGTGGCATGTAGGCACCTGAGCCTCCCCATTTCAGCAAGAGATTCCCAAATATCCTTGGGAGTCTGTGCCTTAAGATATGATGTGCTGAGACATCACCTGAAAGTACACACCTGCACCAGGGATACATCACCGCTATTACAAGGTTGCTCACCCCTGTGGGAAGTGAAGGGGCCGATCAGGCTACAAAAAGCAGAATCTTGACCCCTGTCAAACAAGCAGACCTTTACCTCCTGCTTTAGACTCTGGAAATGGGATGCTGAGCTCAGTGAGTTGTTGGCACCATGTTTTAAATGGCTTGGTTTATTGTCCATCTTAAACCCTCTCTTCTTCCACCCTTCGGTTCGACAATGGGTGCTGTCATGAAACACAAATTGGACTTTGTTTATTCCTACACCAGTTCTACTGTTATACACAACACTAGACTTTATGTCACCAAATCCAGGACTACCAGTTGTGGCAGCAAAGCACTGAGGCAAGACACATTGGGATGAGGAGAGGGGACACAATGTCAATTACGCAGCCTAAACTTAAGGGACATAAGAAAGGCACTTCATCACCTGCTGAGGAAGCAGAAGGTCTCATCACTCAGCTTGATCTGATCTCATCTGGATCTGAGATGAGACTGTACATGAGATCAGTCAGTCCCCAGGTATGGTCCAGTGGAACAGAGGGCTGAGAGGAGAGCAAGCCTCACAAGCCAGCAGGACAAAGTCTGGAGCATGGTACATTTGCTCTCAGTAGACACCAGAGTGCTGAGAATTCCCTCGGTTTTTGGCAATGCTTGTATGACTTGCTATGTCAGGAAAGCCTTCCATACATTTCTGGTCTCAACCTTTTAGCTGCTTTTGGAGAGCTTATCTCCTTAATTGGGATAGCTTTCATCACTCAGCAATGACAACCTGCCTCAGTTTTCTACAGGGGTGTTACAGCAGAAACTGACAGAAGTGTTGGGAAATACGATGATTTTAACAGAGTTTTGCAAGTTTCATACCCCTAGGCAAGTTTTATATATTCTATGCTCATTTACAGTAAATGCGTTTGTTTTACTTTGCATGCTCCATTCCTGTGCCCTTTCCCTTTGAAGCTGAATTTACTGATGGAAGCTCCTTGTGCACACCCCCCACCCCCTCTGGGAGGGTATTTCCAGACGGACACAGGCAATGATTTGCTGGTTTAAATGAGAGGAAAAAAATGGAGCAAAGTATATAATTCATCTCTGAATCACAATGTCCTAAAGATTTGGTGAGGAAATCTACTGACACATATGAGCATTCAGGAGTTAAAACCGTGCTGTGGAGGCTGTCTGGTTATTTTACAGAGCTGCTGGCAGGAGCTGGGGTGAGGGGAATCTCCCTGATGATTTGTAGCTTTGGAGGAGGAGGACTGGAACTGCTGAACTGCCAGGAATTTGATTTCCAGCCACAGCTGTTTATTCCATCTCATACTATTCCCCGTCACAAGGCAGACCCGTGCCTTCCGAAGAGGTTACAACACACTGCTTATTTTTACCACATCACATCTGACTTGGCTCTTTCACTGTATTTTAATGTTTGCCAATTGTAACACCTCAGATATAAAACTTTCAGGTTGTCCTCTGCCTAGCTTTTGCTTCTTTATTTGATTTTTCCTTAGCAACAGGACATGCTCCAAAGTGTTTCTGACAGGAGTAACTCTGATCCTAACAAACAAAAAGACCTTGATTCTGTATGATATATGCCCTAGTTGAAGTAAACAATAGCATTCATATTTTATTGCAGGTTGCACCAGAGCACTAGTCAACTATTCAGTTAAGTAGCCCATATTTCTTATTGCAATTTATAGCTTTGAGCTGCACAGGAGC
>VWYK01113076.1:198-23136 GCA_013399775.1 Semnornis frantzii | reverse complement strand
CCACAGACTGCATGTTTTTTAATCTCCACAAAGAAATAGGCAAACACTTCACCACATAAAACAGTCTTAGGACTTGTTCTCTGTACATCTGTGAGATTGAGATGAATTCAACAAGATTGTGAATAAAAATACAGCAACTGGTATTTCTAATTCCATTTCTCAATGGAAAGCTTCTAGTAACAGCTAATAACTAAGTCATACCAATCAACTCAGTGACAAAACCTCTAAAGTATGTAATATAACATAGTTTCTGATTTTTTATAATGGAACCTACATGTTGCAATCTCCTACTCCACAGCTGTAAAACTTTATAGTCTTCTCTTTTGTCTACTGGGATTTCAGGTGTTTAACCACCAACTTCCACCCAAAGTCTGAAGCAACAATAATGCTATCCATGTGCTGCAGTAAATGAACATTTCAGCTTGGCGGGCAGTGAAGGCTTTTACTTGTGCAAGCAGGCACAGCAGTCCAACTTCTGCCCTCAGCTGGTGTAACTTTACTGAGACATTCATGGTTGTCAGCAGGATTACTTCTGATTTACTTCAACATGACTGAGGAAAGGACTTGGCCCAGTTCGTGTATGTTTATGGAGAGAAACCTAGAGCACAATGTCTGTTCCTGTTTAAAGTATAGCAGAAATTACAGTGTTGGTGAAGAAAGCCATGCAAGCTGTGATTGCAGCCAGCAACGTGGTTGCTATGGCACTTCGTCCTCAGGCTGTTCTTAAAATGCCTGGAAGTTTAGTACCTTGCCCACTGTCTGTGGGACTAAGGCATGCTAAATTATTTATCTTAAATGACTTTACAATTCATCTTTGACCCAGAGGCACCTCTAGAGAGATAGTGGTGGAGGAGGAACAGTGGATAGGAATCTGAAAGAATTAGAGCTGTTCCGTTCTCTTCTAGCACATGTCTACCCATGCACAGCCTTATATTATATGTTGTAGCCTGGGAAGTTTGATAATAAAAATGCAGCAGCTCAATTAAATAAAATCTCCAGGCATAGGAATGTAACAAAACTAGGGAGTCACCTAAACTCATTACCAGTCCTGACTGGCCATCGCTTTGCCTCAATGATAAAGGGTCATTACAAGGAACTATAATTTATTTTCTGTGTCTTATCTTGCAAGAATGGTCAAGGGACACTTCTAGCAAGCACAGTCCCATTGGCCCTGAGGAAATCTTCACTTGCTAAAGTTCTCCTCCTATGCTCTGTATTTCCTTTGGGTAGTAACAGAGAGCAGCCACAGCACTCACAGTGCCATTATGCATTATTGCAGCCCCTGCTAGCACAGCCCCAGTCAGAGGCCTAACAGTGCTTTCAATAAAATAACTTGTTTAAGGGGCTCGGAACTTGATTATAAAAATTCGTTTGAGGCTGAAACTTTGTGCTCTGGCACTAGAGAATGGCAAGAAAAAATGAATGAACAACTGAAAACAGAGTTTGATAATTTCAAGGTAACAATATAGAGAGAAGGAAAATGGAGCTGAGCTGGAAATGCACAAGTTGGATTCAGTTCTGCAATGCTCAGATTTCTGTTTTCTTCATTCAGTCCTTGCTAGGAAAGACTTGAACTCTAGAAAAGAGCTGCTTTAAAACCTTTTGTACCAGGAAATCATTGTTTAGCTTTTAAGACCACCCTCCCAAGTTTAAACTTCTCTGCATTTCCTGATGTTGTGCCACTAAAAATAAAGTAAGCTTCTCTTTTTGCACTCTGAGTGTTTTGGGTAGGAGAATTTGACTTCATACTTCCACTGCATTACACTCACATGTTCTACTTCCAAGTATCGGTTCTTAGTATTCACTGAAAATGGGCAACCTGCAAAATAAAGGCATCCTGGCTTGAAAAGTGCTTCTTAAAACTCTTCCATATAGATGCACGTACTCCAGAGCAGCTTCTCACAGTCTGCCAGTGCCTGCTGGCTTCTTTGTCACCACCGAGGATCAGCCAAAGCCTGCAGCACACCACCACCACCACAACAGATCTAGATAACCCCATCCCATTTATTACTTAGCCACCCATGATGGAGCTAATCTTGGGCAACTCAAAATCCACCCATGGCTCTTCCTTCCAAAATAGTTTCTCCTGACACTAGTTATCAGGTGTCATCACTCTCATTTCACTCCTGAGTTGGGGCCCGGAGGAGTCACCAAGCTTAGTGACAAAATAAAAATGCCTACTCCAAAGCAAGTTTTGTCTGTTAATCCCAAAGGTCAACAAGTGAGTGTTTGTGCTGCTAGTTATGTGGTTGGAAACAGCCTCTGCTGTGTTGAGCTCAGCTGAGGGACACATGTGAAGGAAAAAGGTACAGTGCATGAGGTATCTGCTGAAAAAAATTCTCTCCTCCTCCCAGCAGCCTACATACCATGGGCAGCTGGGACCCAGAAAGGCAACTGGCCCGTGAGTGTAGGGGTTAAGTGCAGGTTGAGGATAGCACATTTGTACAGTACACATAAACTCTGTAAAATCTGGTTTCAGGTTGTTGGTCCAAACTGGTATAAGACACCAGGTAACCAGTTACCTTGATTTTAGGGTAGTTTATTTCAAACTAATGGGAGCATAATCCTGATCCAGAGGGAGAACAAGCTGGGGTGTAGATGTAATACGAAAGGAGATTTAAAATACACACTTGGTTTTCATGTGGAGGGTAATCGCTTATAGTCTAGTAGTAAGAAAAATTAGAAAACGTGGTAAAAAGGAAAGCAAAACCAGAAAGCCAGCACACATAATTGCTTTCCATTGTTTCTTCTGATATGAATTAATCTGGCTTCAAATTGAAAGAGTCAAAGCCATCCTCGCAACTGCCTCACTGTGCCCCCATAAAAGTGCACTATGGTCTAGCTACAGCACAGGCAATTAGCACCAAGATCCCCACAGACAGGTTTGAACTCGCTTCTGCCAGATCAGAGTTTCTCATGGAATTTGCTATCATAAGACCTTCCAGTTCTCCTCAAACCAACAGTCTAACTGCATCTCTTCCAGAGGAATAAAGATTTAAGGTAAAAGTGTCTCATTCTGCTCCCAGTACACCAGATAATTCCACACTTTTTCATTCATCTTCTAGTACTGTGTAGGCAAGCACAGGACCTGAAGCCAAGCCCAGTTCTGTCCAAGGCAAGAAGCAATGCACTACTTCAAGTCCTGCACCAGGTGCTAGAGCTCAGGAGCTATTTGTGCATTCCACTAAGGCCAACATGAAAAGACTTTAGTTTTCTTCCCAGGCCAGTTTTCCACCAAGTTCCTTAATCCAAGCACAGGGCCAAGCTGGAAAGAGATTACGAATGTGACCAGGAGGTGTTCCCGGACAATTTTGCCCTTGCGACTGAGGCTGTGCTGTAACTGGTCATTTTGGGGAGGAGCTCATCACATCAACAGGCAGCATAAAAGAGAAAGTTTGTGCTTAAATGTGGTAGATATTAAAAAAGACTTTACATTCAAAAGTAAGGAAATTGAAACCTTTAGACTCAGCATGGAAGCTATTTAAGAAGCATACATGTAATCACGGAGAGCAAGAAAAAGAGGTTTGCGTGGGGGAAAGGAGACAGGAAAACATGGAGGAAAGCAATAAAATGGTTAAATAGGAAGACATTGTTCAAGCCAGACAGGTGCCTTTCAAAAAATGAAAGCCCAAACTGAAGCCAAAAGAAAGGGAACATGTGCAAGAACAAATAAAAGAACACGGCATGAAAGTTAGGAAGGCTGAGAGTGATATTAACAGTCAATAATGAAATGCATAAAAATTAGACATTCTTTTAGCAAATCTGCTAAAATCAGAAGCAGCATTTCATATGAGACAGCAGAGAAGCTTCATGAATCAGGGAGAATTTAAGAGATACCCACTGCAGCTGTAGCCTGACCCATTGTTAAGCTGAGAAGCTGTCAAGAGTTAATGAAACAGGCAGAAACAATGAACCACACAGGTGCAGGCAGAGAGGAACCTTGCTCATAAAACTGTTCTCTGGATTTTCCCCCTGTGGTTGTTAGTGTTGCAATAGTAGGTATGAGTATGTTTGTTGCTGTGAACTGGAAAGGTTTGAGTGATAAGCCAAAGCGAGATGATTCATATTAGCATTCTCTCAATAACACTTCTGTCCATGAGAGAATAATTGCCATCCTCTGATGCCATCTCCCTGATTCATGCAGCTTCTCTGCTGTCTCCTATGAAATGCTGCTTCTGATTTTAGCAGATTTGCCATGCTTTGGTGGTTGAGAAGCTCACAGGTAGTAAAGCACAGGATCCTTCAATGGACAATCCTCCTAACAATCCACTAAAAAATGTGTTCAGGATAACATGATAAGTGCTATTTCTTCACACTACTCACCTTACTTCTTGCCTGCTTTAGATAACAAATACCTGGATCTCAGCATCCAGTCTGGAGAGGAAAGCTGGTTAGAAGATGTCTTGAATTTTGGCTTTTCCTTATTCTCTGTGTGCATCTAGCAACATCAGTTTATTGGTAAATTCATATGAATGTGAGCTTGACCACTGCATTGATTATATTGTGTAAGGCTTAATGTGTCTTTTGTATTCCCTAGATGGTCTGGAAACAAAACCATCACTTGTCAACAAAATTTAAAAACAAATATGAATTGATAGATTAACAAAATTCCGCCAGACATAGGCAGTCAGGCATGCACCATGTCCAATGTCACTCCAATTTCAAATAAGTTGAAATGAAGGTGAAACAGACACAGAACATTTGGTCTGCATATTTGAATATAGGGACTTCTGCACAATAACTTAAGGTCCTCTTACTAGCAACATTTGGATTGAGTAGTGGTGGCCATGAGGTGTGATTCAATTTGTTTTAAAACTCTGTTTTGCCACACTGCAAATGCAGTCACTGCTACAGGCCTCAAAAAAGAAATCAAAAGGTGGGGCAGGTAAGCAGACATGAGGGTAAAATATTCCCCTGGGACCTATGAATGAAGTGACTGCAACCAAAAAGCACTGTGATGGTTTGGGAGTTCCCCGCCCCCCCACACTTTAAAATGACCCAGACTAGATTCTCAGCTGGCTGGAAGTTAAGAGATGAAGCTATATTTACAGCTCAGCACAATATACAAGCAAATATATACAGTATATACAGGTATATTTACAGAAATATACAAGTTTAAGGTAATACAGACACACAACTCCCCTCCCAGAAATCAGAGACCCCAGGAGGGGCTCCCAACCACCCTTCCACCTTCTCCCCACCCCTACACCTTACCCCAAGGTTTGGCTTATGCGCAAGGAGGATCAGCTGGGGAGGATTAGAAGAAAAGTGGTTAATGGAGTTATTCAACAGAGAGGAGAAGCCAGAGCTGCTAGCCCAAGACCCAAGCAGCAAGCAAGTCCCTCGTGACCCAGACTGCTAGCTCGAGAGACTCTCTTATCTTCTTTGTTTTGGTTTTCTTATACCTAAACATCACAGCAAGCCTATGAGTGAAGTAGACATCACCATGGTTTTCCTTCACAGCCTTTAGTACAATTTTCTCTACTAAAAAATATTCCAATTAGCTCAAACCAGCACAAGCACTAAACAAGAAAGCAATTAAAAAAAAAAACAAACTCATTAAAACTATATAAATATTTAAGAGTAGGCAGCTTGTAAATACTTTTTAGTTTCATCCAAACTGAAGGTCCAAACAATTGCTATTGGTGGAGAGCACAGTCTCATCCCCATGCATTTAGCTCTAAAAAGGAGCTGAAGAGGATTGAGCTGTGTGAGTTTAGCTGTGAACCAACAGGTTCCTGCCTTGCAACATGGTCCAATGATAAGACCGAGCAAGACTAAGCAAAAAGTGTTTTCTATATTACATATTTTTAAATAATTTCACCTATTCAGGTGTTCCAAACATTTGAGGACAGGACAGGCAGAAGAAGGGGCATGAGAAGGGTGCCATGAGTTGCAGTAACCATGGCCAGCTTTAAGGTCATGTCTGAAACCAGAGTCAAGAGGAAAGGACCATGTGGGACTTTGCCATTTGGCTCATTAGTCTGAGAAGAGCCAAAAGATAAATACGTCCCGTCCCTCTGAGGTTGCTAAGGGTTTTTACCTTAAGTTGAAGAATGATAAGAATGTTATGTTTATCAGGATGAATTTTGTTTGTTTTTTTTAAAGTAGATGAGGTCTCCTTATATTCTTTGGATGTGTCTGTTACCTTAAAGTACCACTTGGTACTGATTTTAAACAGAAAGCATTGCCAAGAATGTGCCAGACCACACAGTTTTTGAAGCATCAGTGTTACTGAGAGCTTAGTTTTCCTATTTTCTGTCTGTGGCATGTGTTCTTCGGCTTACACAGAGTAAGTTAAATGTTTGGCATCACTCAAAAGCTGCTTTTATCTTGAAATATGGGGAGACTGCTTACTGACAATGTCTAATCACAAAAGCACATTCTGGTGCAGCATACCTGCTTAATGTGCAGGGCAAACCACAGAGTGTAAATCCAGCACTCAGGCTGCAAATAGCCTTGAACTTACCACTCTGGGGAGTCAAACTACAGAGCTAAGTGTGGGACCAAAGTCCCCACCTTTACTGCCATCCTGTGTAGAGAGTACAGCTCAGCAGCAAATCTCACATGGCCTGCCTTCTGAAGTCATTCATAAGCAGTATGAGACAAATAGGTTTTGCTTGAGGTAGCAGTCCATTCTGGATTTACTTTGACTCTTATTTCATATCAAACTTCAGAATGAAATGAAAAACCACCAGAGGAACATTACATGTTTGTCATGGTAGGCCTAAGCAGGCCAAATTGGGCTTGTACCTCTCCTGGTTTGCCCGAGCATGTTTTTCTGCTCTCCCTCCTTCTGTTTTGGGGAGGGCAACCATGGGAAAAGGGACAAAGAACCTGGAGCCACTAAGTCTGGGGTCTGTGGCCTGCCCAGACCCTGCAGTAAACAAAGTGCACATGGTTGCCTTGTGCAAGGCTGTGTTCTGCCCAAAAAAGCCTATGGCTTCACCCAATATGGCCAGATCTTGGCTAACTGCCATTTGATTGGCTATCCCGTGTCCAAAGGCCCATTAGTCTTGGGCTGTATTGCATAAAAGGAGATGAGCAGGGAGCACAGACACTTTTTGCCATTACAAAGTGTGTCCATGCCTGCTGCCTCCTTGATCCTGAGCTGAGGCTCTCATACCTCTGCGCGTTCGGCCTGCATAGCAGATGTGACACCGTGCCCAGACTGCACACCACAAGACATCCTGCCTGCACCTGGAAGCCTTCTGCCCAGACGGAAGCCCTGGAGAGAACACGAATCGTCCAGAAAGCCAGGAACGGGTCAGAGATCGTCTCTTTTCCCCAAAAGCCTGGGGAAACTCTATAGCCTCTGACGGCTACCGATAGCANTTATTAAATGGTGATTGGGATGATGCGAGTTCTGAATATTTAATATTAATAAACTATATATTAATATTTTAAAGTATCATCTCACAGTAATTAATTACCCTATCCCATTACAATGTTGTACAACCTTTCAGCTCAGAGTAATTCTGTTCTGAGTTGTTCTGAGACAGCACAGTTCTTAGACAATATGTGTACAACACATACATGCAAACTAAAAAGGTCCTGAGGCGGTGTGTGAGATTTTTATCATGTTGCTACTTTTGAAACATCTGTGCATCAAAGAAAAACAAAATCAAAACAAAACTACAAAAAACCCAGCTCATACTTGCCGTGGAAGCAGCGGTTACAAATAGTGCAAGACATTCATGGAAGATTGGTCCTTCTGATTTGCAAAGTATTGGCCAAAATTAGCATCAGAGAAGAAAGGGCCAAAAGGCTAAGGGTGATGGAGCATTCATTGATGGGTCACTCCAAATCATAATGCCTTATCATTGCAATTCTCACTTCAAGAAACAAAAAACTGGCATTTCTGGTACATCTAACCCCACACTGCTGTTTCCAAGGTTGGCATTCTCAGGTGAAATGGCTGCTACTCAAGACAGACATGCTACTGAGGACAAAAGTAACTGCCTTACATAGAAACTTCATGAAAAACATTAACTATGAATCCTGTTGATTTGTTGAACAATGCTGTGTTTTCTCCAGCTAATCTAATTGTGCAAAGCCTTCTGTAGTAGAATCACAACAATCACATTTCAAATGCACACGATGTGTTTATGGCTCTCATGAGACATGCTGTCCACTCCATTAAAAATAACAACCTTTGTAGTTATGCTTGCCAAAGTATCAGTAGTTAAATCTCATGCTTCGTGGTGTAAGATGATCACTAGAAATGTCAGGAAGAAATTACTCCCCTAAGAGACGGCACAAGATACATTTGTTGCCTTTGAATCATCACATGTTGTCAATAACAGCATACTTGCCTGTTAGATCATCAGTCCAACAATTTGTTATAGCAAATTCTATCATCTGATGTTCAGCAAATCAGTCACTTCAGGACTAGCAAAGTATAAATCTCCTTTCACCATAACATAACCAGCACTAAATTTTGAGATGGTGAGGAATACAAGCCTGGCTCCAGTGCAAGTTCTGAAGAAAGGCATTGTACTTCTGGAGCAGACTAAATCAAAACTCCAGATATAAAATTCTCCTCAATATTTTGGACATCAAGATTTGTCTCTGAAATATGCTACTTGGGGCTGATTTCTCATGGTATACTCTTAAATTTTCTGTAACCCTGTAAAGCTGCCCTAGATCAGCTGAACACATGCAAGGGCAGCCATGTTGGAAACATTTGTATGGCTGGATTGAAAATTTGTCCCCTGCTTTTATGAGGATTTCTAGGGAAATTAAATGTAGCAGAACTGCCATTCCCAAAACAGCCTAACACTGTATAACAGCTGGAATTAGGCAGGGGGAGGATTGCTGACCCAGTGGTGTATTTCACACCTGGCATTAGCCTTGTATGCCACTGATGGGCTTTTGGTAACTACAGGAGTTGAGAGATAATCTGTAGTTAATGGGATCCTTCCTAACAGATGAACATGGTGATAACAAAGATGTATGATTTTTGTCACTGTAATAGGGATGTTAGTTTCTGGTGCCATCTGTGCATTAACCCAACTGTAAGGCTGGTATTTTAAATTCCTCAAAGAATATTTTTAGGAGAAGATAATCAGAGCATTTGGTCTTTGGTAGATCTATCCCAGTGCTCTAGAAATTACCCTTACAAAACTGGCAGATTTCTTAAAATTAAAACAGATCACTAATTCCTGCAAGTGCCTTCAGAAGCAGCATTCTATTATCACCCTGGCACTTCATGCTCACATTGGCTACTATTCAAAATCACTTTGGCACCAGAGTCCTGGCCTGGTGTCAGCTTCACGTCACCTGGCATCAGCAGCATGGAAACAGTCCTTTGAGAGAAATGACCATTGTGCCAAACAGCAGCATAAAACCTGACAGTAAAATGTTTTCCTTTCAAGAAATAACTCTGATGCTGTGAAACTTTGTCACTGTCTCCTGCAAGCTCCCAAAAAGCTGTCTCTGCACAGTCTATTCACAGCAGGCACCCTTGCAGAGCCCTAAAGCTCCCTGCACTCCCAAGAAAGGTACTCAAGCATCCATGCATGGCATGTCCCATGCAGCCACTCCGCTCCTACAGACTCACAAGGTGAAAATGACCTGTAGCTTGGTTTTCAGAAGTCCCATGAAAAGGCTTCCAGCCCAGCACTTCCCTCCCGGCTCACTGCCAGCAGACACCCAACTGCTTGAACATCACACCCATCTCTACACTTTGTGCTTGGCTCCTGGCACTCCCTGGTCCCATGCACCAGCTGAACCTCCTCTTAGCATTTCTAGCTTCCAGCTACATTTTGGGTTGTGGGTAAGAAGGTTACCTGCTAGTGTGCACTAAGTTTCCTCACGTGCAATTCTACAGTATTTGGCACAACTAAGAATACAAAACCCACAGGTTGGGTTTCACAACAAAATGAGCAGACAGAACTCAGTCTATAGCCCATGAGGGTACAAAAAGTCCAGACAGGTGCAAGGGGGTTTGTCACTGCTGAAACAGACCTAGCAGCACTACATTGGTGTAGCTGAAAACCTATCTTTGCCCATCCCTGCCAAAGCTGAGGCTGGAGCTTGGTCTGCATCCCCATGTACCCACCCATGCTGGCATATGATCCTTACAGCTGCTGCTGACTACCAGGGCTAGTGTCTGGCAAAGCTTATCTGTGCTGTGCAGAACTGCAGAGCCTTTCTATCAGCCCACCCATGCTGGCCAGAACTCACAATTACATTGTATATACAAAATGCCTTTTGATTAATGGTAAGAAAAATAAAACTTGTAGTATATATTGCTCTCTATATAAAATCATAAGTCTGTCAGGGTTGCAGTGCATCTGGCTGGGAAGGGGGGAACATACCCTGCACCCTCCTGCCTTTGAGTTTGATCTCCCTTCGCTATTCCCCCTGTAACACTCAGCCAGTTTAGAGAAGATATCTAAGCATGGTCTCTGCAGCAAACCCCACCAGGATGTCAGAAAGCATTAAGGAGAAGGTGGAATGTGTTCGTGCTGACAGACCAATCAGCAAATCTTCAGCAGAGCCAGGCTCTGGCCCAGGTGTAGCTTGGAGAGCCACTGAGGATCCCAGAAAAGGCACTGCTCTTAGGGGGACTGAGGAAACAGTTTCCTTTCTTTACACTTGAGATTCTGAGCACCTGGTACACCCAAGTGTTGGAAAGCAGTGTTGCCATCTCTGCTTCATGGAGGTTTCACACACCAATTTTACTTTCAGCCAAACTTCACACATCTATACTCAGTGTTCACACACACTGACCTGGGAGTTATGTCTGTTTGGAGAAAATGAATAGCAGCCCTCACTTCACCATGTCCTCAGGGAAAGCTCTCTGTGGTGCTACCACCACTGAAGGGGAGACCTTGCACTGCCCACCCATTCAAACAGTCTTGGTCATCTTCTTCTGAAGTCCCATTTGAAGAGGTCATAAGTTAAAAGTTCTGAGAGTACACCCAAATTCACATTTTCTAATAGCATCCTGTTACTTGTGAGGTGTGAAGTGCAGCGCTGCACATGTGACTGTATGACAAACTAAGACCAGGCGAGAGGCTGAAGTCCCAGGTCCCATCCCACATCTGTAAACCTAGCAAGATGGTTTTGTGCACACCTTTCATTCAATGAAGACAAAATAAACATTCCCAGGGAGGCATGGCTAAGACAAAATGCAAAGGCTCAGTGTAGGGAAGAGTGCAGGACTCAGGAGGAAAAGCTCAGTGCTCCATCATTATTCACACTTCTATAGTGCACATCTTCTCTGAAAGTCTTTTCGCTGAGGCTAAACTGAAATAACAGTTTCTGTGGCATCGTCACAAAGACGCTACTCCCTGAAAAGGGACTTAGATGCCCAAAACCATCTCTGTTCCCACCCCTCACCCCCAACTAAATCATGGGGATCTAATAAAAGATATTACCTTTCTGCAGTTTTTATCTTGGTTATGAATAAGACATTGGGCCAGATTCTCAGATAGCATAAATTTTGGGTCACTGAATTAAAGCCTGGTGGAGTTGCAACGATCTGGCCTATTGTCTGTAATGGAGATTAATAGGGGGATGGGACTCTAAATCAGGTATCTGTAGCCAAACCACAATTTCAGACGCTTTCCTGCCAGTAGCTTGTGCCTGAGGCCATAGATCTCAGAACAATACAGATCAGAACAACGTGTGAATGTATGGACAGCCCAAGCATGTTAATTATTCAGAAGCAGAAGTCTAAGAAGAAACAAAGAAAGAGTAACACCAGTAGATTTTAACATAGTCAAATACACAACGAAGTTAGTACCAGAATGATTAACCCATTCCTTGGGGCAACACAGTATTTGTCAGCAAAGGTACCAGCAACACTGCTTCAGGACTCTTGTTCAGCTGTATTCCTGCACAGCAGAAGTCCCACTGAACTCCTCGGTCTGACAGAACTGAAGCAAAAGCCAGTGAAAGCAGTGGGACAGAGGTAAAGCCAAACAGCAAACAAGAAGTAGCTGTTTCACAGGGAATATGAAATAAAGGCCCAAAGCAAACCATAACATACTCCTGGACAGGATTGCTCTGCCAGGGTCCACTAACACCTCACTACCATAACCCAGCACCCACAGAAAAAAATATATTTTCATATAAAACAACATAAAATGCAAGCTAAGCTCAAAACATCACCAAAATATAATTCAGAGTAGCTAACCGAAGTCAGACTCTGGGAGAACAAACCTGAGAATCCGAAGGACTCATCTATAGAGGTGACATCCTCTGCCACTTGGGATAGAGAAAGAGAAGCAACCCAATTGGCTGCTTCTTTTCAGCTGAAGCTTTTTCCAGGTGTTTTCTATCACTGTCCTTTCTGATGTTGCAGCCTTGCATCTCATGATTGCACCTCTAATTCATGCTTAGGACAGGGGTGATTAAGAGATGTCCCTGAACCACAGTGTTTATACATTTGTACTAAGACTCCGAATGTCTTAGAGTTTGTGATCTTTAGATCAGGTCCTTTGGCTCAATCTGTGAGAAAGATAAAGATAACTGTCAGAAGGGAAGCCAGTGAACTCATGTTTATAGCAAACTGCCCTGTGGAGGCTGAATTCACATCAGAGTTTGTGGCAAACAGTTCATTACTCATGGCTGGGCTAGGAGCCCACCAAGCATTTGAGGAGTTGTTGGCTGTTAGTAAGGCCATTAAAAATGAACAGCAGTAATAAATATTCCTGCTGTTATGCCTCCAGAAAGCCCAAAGGTTAAATGAACTGGGAAACTTCCTTCTCTGACCCAGATTCCTCCAGATCATGACCGATGCAGTAAAACAACTGATGGAAGAAGCTTTGCCAGCCCTGACTGATACTTTTCTGGAGTACACTGACCTAAGTACTGATCAGGTTGCTCAGCTTTTCCTATGAGATATTATGATTGCTGCATAGTATGCAAGCAATGGGACAATGCAGATAAGGTCTTTGAAAGGCATTTAATTTAAAAAAAAAAAAAAAATTAAAAGGCAGCTTGCTCATAATGATTGCAAGTTTTCTGTTAGTCTTAAACACCCTAAACTAATTTCAGAAAATAATTAGCAACATCAGATTGATCCTTAGCTGCTGTATGGTAGCAAAAGCAAATGCTTTTTAAGAATAGAGATGTCCAGCAACTCTAGGAAATACTCCATCCATTTGTTTTTCAACATCTTAGCATTCAAACATGTGCCACCTGGCCTTAAAGCGAGAGTTAACTTTCTTTGCAGTCATAAGCTTGTGTTTGATCTAGAGTTAAAGAGTTACTGTATTTTCAGATTTCTTTTGGCCAGTGCTGGAGAGGACAGAGCAGATGGAGACTTGCTTGCCCAGTATGGTCCAGCATGGCCGGTTGGAGATAGTGGGAACATTATTGGTCAACGAGTGCTTAGCTCTAGTGCTAGGAAGTGGAGTTGCTCACTCTGACAGTGAGCATGTAGGCAGCTTTTCCTGTATCTCTTACTGACAAAAAGATTGGAATCTCTCTGAAAGCAGCTTAGGGAAGAAAGAGACCAAACAACACCATAATGTAGCACTCACAATAATGGGCATGTCTGGCAAAGGGTCCAGAAACATTCCCTTTGGTCCAGGGTGGCCAATTAGAAAATAATGATACATGCATGTGAAGGAGGGGAGGGATCAAGAGGCTCATATGAACGCCCATTATGTTGATTTATAGGCCTGACACAAGGCCCACCAGGCAGGCCTCTGCTCTAGTCACTGCTTACTGCATTGATTTGACATGTGCCCATGTATCTTGTGCTTCTGGTTTACATCTTTTGTTTCTTTTGGGAGGGGAGGAGGGCTGGTTGGCTTTTTTAAGGGAAGGAAAAAGGTTTGAAGAAAAAAAAAATTTAGATAATAAGCATTGACAGTCTTTCCACAATAGAGTTTTATCACCTGACAGAGCCACACCTTCTATTCTTGCTGAGCTCTGCTCAGCACTCTTCTTTGAAAGCAGTCATTCTGCATAGCAGTTAATCTTGATCATATTTATGGCTGTTTTAGAAAGTTTCACTTTGTTCACTGGGGCTGGGTTGGCAGCTGCTCTGCAGAGGAAACTTGGTGTTTTCATTATAGAGATATCCACACAAGAAATTTTGATTCCAAAGTTGCCTAATGTTAGAGGCTAGTTTAAGCAGGGGCAGGGGAAGTGAATCACAGCAGAAGTGCAGCTCTATGCCATAACTAATTCTCATTTAAGAACTCCCTATACAACTAAAACCGATCATTTCTGGCATGCAGCATGGATTTTCTCAATACTGTGGTATGCAGAGGATTTGCTCATGGCTCCAGTTTTCCAAAGCGTTTTTACCTCCTTGGCAAACACTTGAAGCACTTGAACATTTAGGTGTACCCATGCTCAGCCTAGCATTACAGCACCATTCACCTGGGTTCACATACTTGGCAAGTGCTCTGTCTTTTTGCTGAACAAAACCTTATTCTAACAACCACCAAAATGTCAGATGGATCTTAAAAATATAACTGCACAGACTGAAATAGCTTAATTTCAAGTTAGCTGTATTTATAAACTGCATATTCTGATTAAAAATCTTGTTCAATATGCATTTGTATAATTTTTTTTTCAATTATGTTAAGGGGCTTGCCAAATCTACAACAAAACTTTCTTGGAAACAAGCACATATTGCATCAGACATTAGTGCATCTAAATTGGATTTATCAAACTTAAATTTGGGATAATTGTGTCTCCTCTTTGGTTTTTTGGATTTTTTTTTCCCATATGCAAAGTGATTGGTATGAACACTGGCATCTGTCTTTGCTTTTAGTCTGTTTAAAACTTTATTGGCAGTCATATGAGGTAGGTAAATATTTTTTTCATGAATCTATAAAACATCATTAGTTTATTTTTTCATGTCAAGCTGAATAAGTATCTCACAGTACCTCTACATCTTCATAACGATTATTTGTTTTGCTTTAGACTAAACTAAAACAAAGACCTGGGCTTCTCTGACAGTCTTTAAAATATACAGTAATAAAATTGAATTAACATGCTCCCTCAGTGATTTCCAGGTGGTGATAGGCTGGTAACAGCAGAGAAACCAGGAGAGCTTTACCTACCCTATTCCACGTCATTATTGCAGCAGACACATTCTTTGCATCTCCTCCATCCCAAAGTGGAAGGACTAGAGAGCAACAGCAATGAAGCAGGCAAGAATGGGATCTCCTTGTCAAAATATCAACCTTGTTTGTTCCCAGATGTGAGAGGGGACCATAATTTTTGAAGGCTAGTGCCCAACAGTGCAGCTTTTGAGAAACAATAGCTCCAGAACAGATAATTTAGAAAATATACCTATGTGGAGAAATGCTACATCTAGTAAACTGGAGAATAACCCTAATTCAGTGACTGCACTACTGAAGCTAATATATATTAGTTACCCATGTAGAGTATCTTGATGTCAATTAAGACCACCATTAAGTAAGCAGCTTACCAAAATTTGAGGAGAGAAGGGTCTACAGAGAAACATCAGAAGCACAAGCATAAGTCTGCCATAGTTTCATTTTCCAGCTGATAAATCTGGAGTACTCCAGAGTGGACAGCTCAGAGTCAGGGCATCTGACTATAAATCTCATCTTTTGTCTAGCTGAAATAATCTAAACCATTCCCCTCCTGCTGAGCAGATCAGGTGAATCATTTTCTTTGAATTTATCAAATGCCAGGAAACCAACGATGGAGGAAAACATTGTCCTGCTTAAAAAAAATCTGCACAACTTTAAAGTGTAGAACCAGTTAATGTCTCTGTCATCCAAAAGAGCAAGTTGCCACCAGAAGCACATAATTTTTAAGGCTACGTAACCTGCACAAGAAACTCAAAAGAAGAATGCAGCATTGTATCCACATTGAGCAAACCTGTTCTGGTACCTCAAAATGTATTGCCCCTGCAGATTTGCTAGCAAAGGCTTCCTAGAAATAGGACAATTTCCAGTAGCAAGGAGGTGAAAAGTTGAACTTTGTGTTTGAAAGCAACTGTAGTGCCCTGTGAAAGAGGTGAACACTTTTGCCAGCCAACTTTAGATAGCACCATTATAGATGCCATTTAGCACTTCGGACTGCTTGTGAGGTGTGGCCTCAATCCATTACAATTAGTGTGTCTTCAAAGACAATTGTGATTGAAGGGGCTTGGTAGTTACAAGACTGAGATTACAGTTCTGCAAAGAAATGGGATGAAGAGAGAGGACAAGCAAACTACAGGAACAGAGCTAAACATGTTTTCTAAAGCACTTTATCTGTACTACTTCAGTGATTATTCTTTTTGCATTCATGGCAAACAACATCCTTTTTGGGTGCAAGATGTACCTCACACACTTACATGCTTGATCCTCCTTGTCCTCCAGCCTTCCTCACAGAGCACACTGGAAAATGCTCTTTCACAAGAATTACAGTTTCTTCAGTGCAAAGATAAATCATTCAGAAGAAACCAGAAAGGAAATAAGGGTTCTCCCTCATTCCAACAGATCCTGAAACAAGAGCAAAGACCCTCTGTTTTACCTTCGTTGAAGTCAACCAATACACATTGATGACAAATAGGTAATGCAATCCAAATGCTTCACTCCTGTTACCACTGCAGCTTAAGTGCAAAGAAATAATGATCTCTATACTGATTTTGTTAACTAATAATAATTAATGGTTAAATATCTGCAACACTTGCAGAGAATATGCTTGCCCATATGGTCATCCCTTGTCCCTCCTGGCCCTGCACCATGTGCAGAACAGTAGGAGGAGAGCAGTAAGGGCTATGCAGCACATGCCTCTTCATGCCCTGGGAACTGCAGGACAACCCATGGTCGGGCAGAGGTCCAAGGCTTCCTCCTCCTGTGTTGAAATAAGGAGACCTCCAGACAACCCTACATTGTGGTGGCAGCAAACATGGGAGCTATAATGAGCTCTTTGCAGTTGCCCCCCAAACACTCCCACTTCTTTCTCCATGGTATCCCAAAAGCAAAAGGCATCAGACACACAAGGCACTGTCGCAGCTACAAAAAATCAGGTATTCAGCTTAAGTAATTTAACTCAGTTGTACCAATAAAATTGAGAACAGAGAGATTACATAAAATAGTGTACATTGGTTTAAATTGCCTTTTTTTTTTTTTTTATATGTTCACTTTTATTGGCTCGTTCTTTAACATAAACCTGGGAACCGATTTACTTTAATAAAAGTTTAATTTCACATCTTGGTTTCAGTTCTGTACTCTCAATTTACTCTATGGCCAGGCTTCCGCCAGGAAAAGAGCTAGAGCAGCTGGGGAGTTTTACAGGCAGCTTATACCCAGATCACTGCGGCACAGTGCTTAAGAGCCAATTCAATTGTAGCTTCCATCGTACAGGAATTTTTTTTTTTTCATATGTATCATTTAAAAAACAGCAAAAATTGAAATACATTCATTCTTCACATCCAAAAATGTTAAGTAGATGTGTTGATGTTTCGCAGTTACATGTTTCAAAGTCAACAGAAAAGGTGTACAAAAGAGGGACGATTTAAAAGCCAAACCCAGAGGACATACCGCACAAGTGACCTGCAGCAGCAGCACAGAAGACTCCTGTTTTCAGAAGCCTCTGCATAATGAGCAAAATTTAGATTATATTTATTTTTACTTATTTATTCCAGAAATCACCAAGTGATTTCAGAGTGCAAAGTTAAGAAACAATTATTGTCCTTGCTCTGCAGCTGAGCGATTGGTAACCTCAAGTTCATTCAGCATAGAAAAAAAATTGATCCATTAGCAAAGTCAGGTTGGACACATACAGGTTGGCTACTTATAAACAAGGGCAGACCATTATTTGCAGAATGGTTATCATAAGCAACTAATGCACAGAAACTAAACAGTGTCTTTAAATCACTTGAAATCACTTGAAATCACTTGTGACTTGCAGGTCTCACATTCAAACCCTGCCTCAACACATTTGAAAAAAAAGCAAAAGCCGGAAGGTACCCACAGATGCACAAATACACCTTGAAGCCAGGCTACACACAGCTACACTCAGGTTTTCTCATTCATGGGCAGCCCTCAGACAGCAATTTCTAACTTTCTTCTTAAACATTCTCTCTCCAGAGGCAAGAGCTTTCCCTTTATCTCTGCTAGGACAAGCACAGTGTGTGTGTGTCCATGCATGATGTGGCAAAGGCAGGTGAGATTTTCCTCAGGCAGGTTTGGAAACCATATGAAGGACAAAGCTACATTGCTTGGGTCAGAGCAACAAAAGTGTATTTGGAATAAGATGGCAGCCAGTTGAAGAAGCAGAGAATGAAAATAGTGCTTGTGAGATGGCTAAGCTGTTCAAGTGTTAAACATCAACACAGTCCAGCCTGTCAGGAGATCAACAAACCTCTGCTGTTTGGATGTGTTACACTCCAGTCAGCTTCCCAGGAAGTCAGCAAATACAATAATTTTGTTTCCAAAGAGTTTATTTGCAAGCAACCCTGCAGTGTGGATTCAAGAGGCTATATTTAGGCAGGAAACACAAGGCTCTGCACGTAAAGGCTAATGGATGCAACACACAATTACAGCGTTAGTCCCTGCATCTATAAAATTCCTCGGCTCACCATTACAGGAATTTGCGTTTACTTTCAATGCTAAGTTGTGCTCTGGCTGCTGAAGGTCTTGCTGGTTGCTATAGTGTCCCTGCATTTGTGTTAAGTCCTTATAAATGCATCACATCGAAGCCCCCTGCCCTACCGCTCACAGCCGTTTTAACTTTTCTGGGTGCTAACTGGTCCGCAGCTGTAAGATATCAGTGTGTGCTTTTAAAACAAACAAAACTAAAGCAACACTTTTGCTCTTCTACTTTTCTTTGGAAGAAGTGGATAATAACCAGCCTATCCTTTCTGCAGTACCAAAAAAGATAATTTTGGGCTTAGTAATGTAAATCATGCCGTGATAGAGATTGGATGGAAGGACCCAAAGCACTGTGGCATGGCTGAGTAAGCCAGCCCACAAATGTTCAGCTGTAAACACTTGAAGGCTGACAATCAAGCCTAGACACATAGGGGAGTCTTACACAAGCTAGTGAAAAAGAACAGGAATTAATATTTTGTTTTATTCATGAGCACAGTTCTACAAACTAAGAGACAATGATTTCCTCTCATCAGCCTTAACAAAACTGCTAAATTGTAACCAAGGCAGCAGATTGGTTACCATCCTAAATGTATTGTTTCACTATAGCAACCAGGTCCCTTCTGCCTGGCTATGGCTGCCAGATGTTCATTTCAGTGTAATTTAGATGCACACATAAGACACTGGCTTGCACTGCCCTTGCTCTGTTTTCCCCGTTAGCAATTCTCTTTGGTTCCTGGTCACTATTTCATTAGCAGTAAGTCACACAACTGACAGCTGAAGTTGTACAAAGAAGTTTTTATTAAGCCTGCTGATGGACTGTGCTGCCTGCAGATGGACAACCTCTGTGCTCCAGGTTGTGATGCTAACTTTAACACTGCACGGGAGTAAAAACCTTCTCAAAACCCCTTCTCCATGCCTCTTGGGTATCAGTTCACTCATATTCTCCATCTGGAACAGCAAACCTTGCTTCGCCAGCCACACATCAGGTAACAACATGGAAGGATTTGTAAAACTAGAGCAACTTCATCAAAATGCCCAGGACCTTCTTAACATGCAGAGACCTGGCCTATTGCTGTCTTCAAACATTTTTTTCTCTTTCTTCTTCTCTCCTTAACACCTTCTCACATCTTGCTGTTCCCTGCACACTGTTCATAATGCTATAAAGAAATGTCATGTTGAGGAGAAGACTAGCAACTACAGTCTATTTGAGGCAGCAGCTTCTATCTTTCTTGTTCCTGTACTAGAATAAGCTCAGAACAACTTAGACCTTGGGCACAACACACTCAAAAGCATCAACAGATGAAGACAAAACCTTCATCTATTAAGAAAATCCTAATTAAAAAAAAAAAAAATCTGACTGCTACCCTATACTTCCAAAAGCAGCAGTAATAAAAAGCTGCTTTGCCTTGTGGCTGACCCACTTGAGTATTTTAAGGGTCTTCAAAAAACCCCAAAAAACAAAAAAAAACACAAGACAGAGCACACTGACCATCTAAAGTGGATGTACATCAACACACAAATTGTGTGGTGTTAACAAGGGCTGAGCTAACATTTCAGCTTCTTTCTCACCTACCCAAATTAGGACTGGTATTTTCTGTAAAAACTAAAAAGAATTTAATATATTGAGACTTCTATTTTATTTGAGCTGCCCAAAAAACTCAAAAGCTTTGGTGGGGACAACTGGAGAAGGACAAGGAGTAAGCCAAGCAGCAGAAAGGTTGCATTTGGTCTATTTTCTTAGAAAATCAGGCTAAACCCAGAATTGTGCCTTAAGCAAGTCAAGGAACAAACTTCAAATATGACTGGGACTATGCTCTAAACCCATTGTGTGGTCTGTATCATACCTAAGTCTTGTCAACAAGTAGCATTCTAGGCTGAAGTTCTCGTGAAGCATTTGGCTCACTCGCCCACCCACCCTCCTTACACATGCTTTCTAATATTAGCCAGACTTACTTTCCTTAATGACCAGCTTTTATAGCCTCATCTCTACATGTATTTACCCAGCTGCTATGTATTTGCTAGGTGAGCATATGTGTCACTTCATGTTTCAGAAGAGCTTTTAACTCTCGCCTCTGGGCAGGGAGGATTTCCTGCTCTGCAGCAGCAGGAACAGAGCAAGACAGGAAACAAAACGCTGCTGGCTGCTGCCTTGGGCTGCGAGGGAGAAAGGTCAGCATCTGTGTTAGTACCTTCTCATTACTCCCACATTCTCAGGCTCATGTGTAGTGGAGATTGCATTTATCAATGCCACTATCAAAACCCAAGTTATTTATAACTGAGTTTATCAAATTGCCCTTTTATGTTTTTAAGTATTTGCTGGACTTTGAGTACAGATCAGTGCCATTCACTGTCTTCAAGCTGCCTTGAACATTGTGTTGCTGAGCTAGCACTGACTGATGCGATAGCAGCACCAGATACCCACATGCTTGTGGGAACTGAGCCAAGGTCTTCCAGCAGAGTGGAATGAGAGTAGCCTTATCAGGGCCTTGTTTTGAGACTACTTTATATGTTAGTATGTAAAAGCAGCTTGGGATGTCAGCCACATGAGTACCACCTTTGTGATACCCAACTGCAAAGTCGTGACAATCATTTGACATTCTTCATTAGGAAATGCACTTTGAAGTGTGATTTTAAAACAAAAACATTTATCATTCCCTAATTTGATGCATCAGCTTAAACCTTACAGGATTACAATCACATTGTCGGGTTTAGAGCATCATCCTTTTGCATACACACAACTTCACTGATGTGATCAACACTTCTGGTTTAACCTTCGGAAGGTTGCTATGACACTTTATAGTACAACAATAAATGTATCAATTTAGCAGCTGTTCTGTTACATACTACCATGAAGATAAATAGAAATAGGCTGAATGCTACTCGAATAGGACTGTTATATGGGAATTTCTGAGAATATTTGTTTGAAATATATTTAGCTTTATTCCGAATCAGAACAAAACATTCATAAAGTTTCCCATATAAATTTCAGTGCCTTCCCCAACCCCAAGTCTAAAACCAAATTCATAAATGAAACATTTCACAGCATCTCAATGGAGGTACATATTATTGCAACTCGTATTGCAAGTAACAAACTTTAAAATATTATAATCCACATATTTTTGAAACTGAGTGCTTAACTCCAAACTGACAGCACTAGTGTTTTTAAAAGACAGTATGGCAAAAACTTTTGAAAAATATCTCTGACCGCCTCTGCTCTTGGTCACCAGTGCAGACCTTAAAGCTGAATGTGAACAAAGCAAGCACCTGCTAATTTTAGTCTCCATAAAGACCCTAGGGAAAGACATCAATTTATGTTAAAGATAATGCAGAATTCAGAGTTGGTGCTGGGACTACAAAACTATAAACAGTGAGGCTGCAGTATTTACACAGCTGCAAATTCAGGTCCAAGTTTTTATAAAACATTTTTTTTTTTTAAAAAAAGAGAACACTGCTGGGATCTGTCTGTCATCCTGAGACAAGCACATAGTCATTTAAGATCTCCCTCAAATTAAGACTAAATAAAAACACCGGTTTTTTAAATGCTGTTAATAGATGGCAAAAAATAAAATGGTTGTCTGTCAGGCAGTTTTCTCCTTCCTGGGGAAAATCACTCAAAAAAAATTTGGATCATACTGAGAAATAGATACAGTTCTACCAATTGACCTTTGTCTCCTGTGCCCTGCATACCATGAGTTTTGTAGTTTTTAAATAATGCACATTGAAGAACTGCATTAATACAAGACAATTCAACAACTCCTTCAAGTGAGATGTGATTTTAGCATAAAGGCTTTACAGAAACAATGTAGGTAACTAGGAAACCTCTTCTGCTCACATGTGATGCATCTGTGCATGCAGAACTTTCAAGTGGATTCCAGGTCCCCATAACATGGAAGTTTTAAATTAGGCACATGCACAACAGCAGGAAATTATATATCTGTTACAACAGCTTAATACAACAGGTCTTCGAAATACAGGGAAGGTGAAGTGAGACATGCTCCTGCATTGTAGAGAGAACATTCTAAAAGCAGTTGAACATGGTACTCTTGCTGCCCAAACGTGAAACACTGAGATGAATGCATTTCTGAACTAAGCAATTCAGCTGTTGTTTTGCCCTTTCCTTTGCTGAAATTCTCATTTTCCTACTGCGTTTTGTGGCACACAAAAGCAGAGTTTCTGTTAGTGTACATTTGCAAAGTCACTCTTGTTTCTCTTTGCAGAGAGAAATGCAAAGCCTTCCTTTTTCTCAGATAAGAATTGCCAAATGAAGATGAACCAAAAGGTGCCAAGTTAGTAAAATAATGTTTAGGTTCAGCACAAAACCACATAATTCTTTAGGCTCATTTTATTAATAATATAAGGTTCTATAATCTCTTAACATTACAACTGAAATTTTACAGTTAATCTC
>VWYK01113074.1:22586-35688 GCA_013399775.1 Semnornis frantzii | reverse complement strand
GGGGGGGGGGCAGGGAACTCCCAAACCATCACGTCAATAAAACAACAACTCAGAGATCTGTTATAGGAGGAGTATGAAAGAGCCCAAACCATTACATTTCCTGGAAAGAGACAAATCAAAACAGAGAAAAAGGAGAGAGACAAATGTCCTGTTTGGTGAGACACTGGCAACAGGTTGCCCAGGGAGGTTGTGGCTGCTCCCTCCCTGGAGGGGTTCAAGGCCAGGTTGGAGGAGGCCTTGAGTGACCTGTGTTAGTGGGAGGTGGCCCTGCCTGTGGCAAGGGGTTGGAACCGGATGATCCTTGAGGTCCCTTCCAACCTTACCATTCTATGATTCTATGATAAACACACTCTGGTCCCATTATTAAAATGTTTGCATGTATTCACAGGGTGTACTGTAGGTGCCTCATCAGCCAATGTGTGTGGCAGGTACTTAAAATATTTCAAATGAGACATGAGGCACTGTTCTCCCTCCCTTGTAATGTTTGAATGTGTTGACATAAGGTCTAAATTATAAGGTCTGTTTAGAGATGGCTACATTTGAGACATCGTACTACTTCATAAATCACAAAGTATAGGAATTTAATTCTCCAACATCTCCCTTTGCTCATTACTCTGATCTCATTTCCTGTCTCTAAACCCATCTTATGTAGCTGTTCTGGCTTGGTACCTGTGAAAGCAAGGTGGTAACCTGCCTGTTGGCAAACATACTGAAGATAAAATAGGATGTAGTAGGTCACACACCTGACATGTTATTTTCCACTGCCAGTAAATCACAGCACATACTTCCCTACAGTGATGTCAGTTCTGACAGTAAATCAATGCTTTGTGTGTTAAAGCACAAGCTCTGCAACTTCCCAGAGTGATGAAGACATGCCTCTTAGTTTTGTACATCCAAAATATGGCTGAGGGTCGAGTGAGAGATGCTTCTCTTCTCTCTGCACTGGTAGAGACTCACCTCACATAGCAAGCTGATTACAATGTATTATTTAGAGTTTCAGAAAAGCTTAATTAGCTTTGGGAACATTGGGAAATGCATCTCCATACCACCCACTCTGGTCTGCTCACTACTGCAGGTTGCTTTTCACATACTGACAATTTAGTTACTCAGAGCAGTGTCTGTTCACTGTTCAAGAGGAGAGGATGGCTGCAGCTTCATTTTCAGCTGACTCACCAAGAAGTGAAAGACACAGAAATCACTGTGGCACTCTAAGCACAGCAGGTGTTTACCAGCAGGTTGGGAGATGTTGGATGACTAAAGTCAAGGCTGCTTTAGGTACTGAAGCTGCAAAGTGGAATTTGGGTGAGAAAGCATGGGTTGGAAGAGGCATCAACAGCTTTGGAAGCATCTCCAGAGACAGCTGCAGTGTTTCTGTTAAGAGTCCTTTCAGTGAAGAGCAGCATGCACAGCCTCCTTTCATGTACTGACAGATGGCAAATCAAAGACCTGCATGATGGACCAGATGGAGTTCTGGAGAGAAAAGGAGGGTCCCACAGCACAAGAGATGTGGGAATGAACTGGGAGAAACAAGGCAATCAGGCAGTGTCCTTACTGTTAATGGAAATCCAGATTTGAAAGGGCAGTGAAACAGCCCATTTGGAATACTCAACTGGCTTTATGTGCAGGGAGAAGGCACAAATGGAGAACTACTGTGGCAGATCAGACTGATTAAGGAGAACCCTTCAGCTCTCATTGTGAGAACTGTGTGCTCTGGCTTGTGTTTCCAAACATTGTTTTTACCTCTGCCTACCTTTATGAACTCTATCACCACAGATGCCTAATTGGGTGGGTGGAGGGATAGGGAGGGATGTAAAAGTTTGCTGAGGTGTTTCATGCTTTTGATCAAGCAAAACATGGTCCTTTGGCAAGTGATTCTTCTGCAGAATTGCAGATAAATACCAGATGGGTACTTACTTTTTTTTCCTGGCTCACATTTTGTGTTTGGAAATGTGTTAAAACATTTTTCTGAGAAGGACATGATGCCATCCAGACTTTCTGTCAGCCTTGCCTCGTTGATTTGACTGGATCCTTGCCTAGTTCAATATAGCTATAGGCTTAGCTGTAGGCTTACTCAGCACAATTTGGAAGCTTAAGTAGGATATTTTATTTTATATTTTAGTTTTCAAAGAGGAAGTAAATCAAGAAGAAATGTCACCTTTTTAATCATCCAGGAAGGACAATGAAAGCTAAGTAAATTCTGTTACATAAACTGGGAGATAGAGTTCTACTTCTTGCCCTTGATTCCATTGCTTTCCTGAAGGGTAATAAATATGTAAATAAGGAAAATTGATAGCTGAGACTGCTGTCTGTGTCTGACAATGTCCCTCGGGGCTGTGGATACCTGGGTTAATTTGGGAATTAATTTCCTGCTACTTCATTACTACCAGAAATTGTCTGAATTGTGGCTTGTTATAGAAAGTTTGGTCAAGTTTATGATATTCTTCCTATGTATTACCAGAGATGCTCAGATTATGCCTCCTTCTGATTATCCTGAATCCTAAATTAACACAGATAAAAGAAAAATTTCCATGGATAAGAGCATCCAAATTCAGGCAGGCTTAATGATCCAGAAGGGATGACTTCTGACATGCAACTCAAATGAGAGCAGACAATTGAAACACAAAGTCCTTCCCAGTGGCCCTCTCTCAAAGGTGTAATAAATGGCTCTTCTCTTGAGTATCACTGCTGACTGTAAATCTTCTGTCCAAAAATTTTTTTGGGAAAAAGAAAATAGTTTTGCATCAGTTTGTAATGGTGTATTCTTAAGAGAAAGTTTTTAGTGTTAGACTAGTGAGATTAAAATGAATGTCAGCAGCACAGCAAGTGAAATTGGCTTTTTTCCTTTCTTCCCTCACCCCACCCCTTTTGTTTCTGCTATTTAATGCAAGAGAGAACTGCTGCACTTAGAAGACTGACAAATCCTATTGCAGCACTGGCTGCAGTCATTTTAACACCAAGTATCCTCTTATCTACTCTATTCTCTTCTGGAAGCAGCAAGCTGAGGAAGTAATGGGAAACAGCAAGTGTCAAAACCAGCTTCAGTTGTGTGTCTGCCCTCTGAACCTTCTGCTTCTACTCTTATTGGCTCTAATTA
This sequence comes from Semnornis frantzii, assembly GCA_013399775.1. Taxonomy (NCBI): domain Eukaryota; kingdom Metazoa; phylum Chordata; class Aves; order Piciformes; family Ramphastidae; genus Semnornis; species Semnornis frantzii. Next base: position 32,594 of record VWYK01113074.1, on the reverse strand, counting down.
ATGACTTCTCCCAGATAACACTCTTCAGCAATGACAATTTTTCTCATGTGCAATGTACATGCTGAGCTAATTGCCTTCTAAAGAGGGGAGGGGAAATTCTTTTCTGTTTCACAACAGTTAAAGTAAGCAATTGTCATCCCAGCCTAAGCCCTGTAGAGAGAGCTCAGTGTGAGCTACACTGAGGGGGGCAAAAGGGATACTCCAGAATAGTGGTCTTCAAGTATGGAACTGTTAGTGACAGTGACCACAGGGGGTAGCTGAAAAAGCAGGGATGGATAAAGCCCTGATTGCAGTATCTGGGTGAAGAAATTAAGCCTTCTTCATGGGGTTTGCACAGAGAAGTCTGAGCTTTCTATCAGTCTAGAAAGTATCTGTGCATGAAGCGGTGATGCAGGTAAACAGAAGCTAGAGTGCAGGTAAATAAAATGAGCAAAAGAAACATCAAATCCCTGTCAGGCTAATCTGGTTGATGGACATATCAACTAGAGTTGATCTCTTAAGGGCTGAGAGCCATCTCTTAAGGGCTGAAAGGAACAAAGTCTGTCTTTACCTAGATGGCAAAAGTTAAAGGCTTACAAATACAGAACAAATCTGCATTGTAAGGCAGAAATTACTTAAAGCAAAGTTAAGATACCTAATGGCAAACATTCTGTTTGGGTGTTTGGCTATCTAAGCCTCAATCCAAAAACCCCACCCCCAGCTAGATACTTGCCCATGTTGAAAAGAATTTGCTGTAACCAAGACTTTCATTGCCATGCTCCTAAATCCCTATCTCCATAGCATAGGGCTCCAAGTTGACTCCATGCTATGCAAGAACTGAAAACATTACCTGGGAACAAGATTTACAACAATCTACATGCAAAGGAAGAAAAAAACCCACAACATCCAGAACATCTATTGTTAATAGGAACTGGAATCACTGGATTTATTGGGTTTGCTGAATCAGAAATTGAAACCTAGGGTAGATTTCCACTCTAACCATGAGAAATCTCTGTTGCTCTGAACCAGGGCCTTCTCTTTAAACCTTTTTCATTTACTTTTGCTTTTCAAAGTTTAATGGCTTCAACAGAGGGGAGCTGAAGCACCCCAGTAACAGGAAATCATGAGTGTATGTTTGATACGTGAGATGGACACGAGGGCATGAAAAGTTTTGCCACCTCTCAAGAGCTTTGTACAATGAGTCACTGCACAAGAGAACTCCTTTGTGTCCAAGGTCAGTTTTTAAATAGAGTGAAGTGAGTCTTGTGGGATTTGTTCCAGCATCAGAAGAGTCCTGTGGGATGAGGTAGCTAAGATTATATGGGAAAATGTCTCATCTGTATGGGTCCCAACGAGGCATAGGAGAAGGTTTAGGAGCTTTGTGTTTGCACTATGTGCAGTACTACGGTGTTTGCAGAGGCTAAGTATTACTCATAGATTAGTTGGCAGAAGCAGTAAAAGTCTGTTAGTAGCCTTGAGGGAACTAAGTTCTTTTGTGGAACCATATTATCAAATACTACTTCTATGGAAGTGTTAAGACAGACATGTTAAGCAGCAAGCAGGATTAGTACTCATTTCTGCATTGACTTTATCCATTTATAGCCATCTTGCTTTAAATAACATTTCCTGCTCTAGTGTATTCTGCTGGCACATCCACTATAAATTGCAAATAGAGGAGGAATAATGTAGTTTATGCTATCTTTAATAAACTTTAATGGCTAACAAAAGATAATGTCATAAAACAATCTCATCACTTTCTAACTGAAACTGATTTTCCCATCTGCAATCTCTAAATAGTATTTGAAATCCATAAAAATGATAAAATGTTTAATCAGGTTCCAGTACAGAAATCTCTTGACTCTCCTCTGAGACTTTTTTAAATTACAGCATGTGCTCTGTTAATCAAGCTCCTTGTTGCTGAGAACAGAAATCATTGTCCTCTCAGTAATGGATTTCTGTGCCCATTTAATGCAGGGAGTGACAACGTACACTAATCTTACTATATTGGTAGGGAGCATGTGACTGACTTAATGCTTTTACTGTCTAGAATTCAAATTCTCCAAAAGAAATTGACTCTCTTATTCAGGCTGGTGGAATTTCTGTGCAAGGAATGCAACTGCACCTATAAGTCAGCTCAATGGATGTCTACAGCTTGAAGGGGTACTTCAAGGCTGCTCTCTCTTACAGCCCTGGTGAAAGCTTCTTTCATCCCGAGCTCATTACATGTAATTTAAAACATCCTTCAAAGAACAGCAACAGTGAATGACATCTAAAAACACTGAGGCAACACATTAAAAGAGGTTTGCAATTTGGGCACAACAGAGTGCTTAATTTTGTTCTGGTATTCCAGAAGATGTATTAAACAAGAGGGAGGTTTCCTAGCCAGGGTAGGACTGACTGGGAATCTCATAGACCCTAAAGCTGCCATCGCTTAATTACACCACCTGAAACATCTTTAGAGCATACCTCCTTATACCTTGCTTCCTCTCCCTCTACCTCCTCCAAGTCCTGTGTCCAGACACCATCCCTTCAAGATTTCTGTGCTGTTTCATACATAGCTCCTTATACCTTTCTTCCTCTCCCTCTACCTCCTCCAAGTCCTATGTCCAGACACTATCCTATTAGATTTCTGTGCTGATTTTTTCATACATAGCTCCTTATACCTTTCTTCCTCTTCCTCTACCTCCTCCAAGTCCTAGGTCCACACACCATCCCATCAGATTTCTGTGGTGTTTCATACATACCTCCTTATACCTTGCTTCCTCTCCCTCTACCTCCTCCAAGTCCTATGTCCAGACACCATTCCTTCAAGATTTCTGTGCTGTTTCATACATACCTCCTTATACCTTTCTTCCTCTCCCTCTACCTCCTCCAAGTCCTGTGTCCAGACACCATTCCATTAGATTTCTGTGCTAATTGTTTNTGTTTCTTTCCGTTTTTTGCTGTTTCATACATACCTCCTTATACCTTTCTTCCTCTCCCTCTACCTCCTCCAAGTCCTGTGTCCAGACACCATTCCATTAGATTTCTGTGCTAATTGTTTCATACATGCCTCCTTATACCTTTCTTCCTTTTCCTCTACCTCCTCCAAGTCCTAGGTCCAGACACCATGCCACCAGATTTCTGTGCTGTTTGGAAGATGGTGACTAAGAATAATGAGGGAAATACTACTTTTAATCTTCAGATGGAATAATCAATGTAATTTAACTGTAATGGGAGAAACAATTACTGAATAAAGGTTTTCTAGAATTATTATACCACATTATTAATAGCAATGGCTCATTCCTCTTGCAGGAATATATGAGAGTGGTGGGGAAGTGATACTCTGAAATAAAGATGAAATCCCTTTGATGTCTCACAGCAAAATACTCACAGAATCACAGAAATATCCAGGTTGGTAAAGCCCTTCAGGATCACCAAGTCCAACCTAGAACCCTACTCTACAAGACTCGCCTTAAACCATAGCCCTAAGCATCACATCCAAACTACCCTTAAACACATCCAGGCTGGGTGACTCCCTGGGCAGCTCATTCCAGTGCTGTAAAAACTTTTTCCTAATGTCCAATCTTAAACCTCCCCAGCCTCAGCTTGAGGCCATTCCCCCTTGTTCTGTCTCCAATTACCTGTGGGCAGAGCCCAGCAGCAGCCTCTCCACAATGTGCTTTCAGGAAGTTGTAGACAGCAATGACATCTCCCTTCAGCCTCCTCTTCCTCAAACTAACCATCCCCAGCTCCCTCGGTTGCTTCTCATAAGATGTATTCTCCAGGCCCTTCACCAGTTTTGTTGCCCTCTCTTCAGCACAGGTGACTGAAAAATTGTGAGTTATATCTATGCTCCACCCTTCCCATATCAGTATTAGTAGGTAGCTGTAAACACTACACACACATATCCAGGATAGGGTTCATCCTAGATGAAGCAAAAGCAAATCTGAAGTCATGTTGCATGTGTTCAAAGCTGGGGTAGCAGTATGTGTCAGCCAGTGATGGAGCTTTAATAAGTCCTGGAATTAAAACCAAAGCATACAATATAAATGCAACATTCTACTCTGGAAAACATTAACATTTTATAGGTCTTTGGTCTTGTTCTCTATTTACTCAGCTTAGGCTCCAGGCAGTTCAGGATGTTCAATTTATACCAATTACGTGTGATTGTCTTGTGCACTTTGTCATGCCTGGAACAATCAGGGGACATAATCATCTCTGTTTCTGAAGCAATAATGGGTTTCCTTTCAAATGTGTTCATTATACACCATGTACTCCAAAAGCTAGATAAATCTGATTACTTTTTTTTTGTTTACATCCAGCTTCCATGCTAGGACATACCTTGCCTGTTAACAGTCTGGTTGGGGATTCTTGGCAAGGTAAAAATCAAGGGGATTTTTTTTTTTTCCATCTAAACCAGCAGAGTATGACCCAGTCAATTAAATAGTTCATTATCTGGGAGCGAACAGCATTCATGTAACAGAATTCCGGCAGTAACCATTCTAGAACTGGCTGCACAGTAGCCTAACACTGCCTCAGTGCCTGTACAGCAGCCTAACACTGCCTCAGTGCCTGCACAGCAGCCTAACACTGCCTCAGTGCCTTTTCCTCAAAGCAGTGTGTGCCTTATTAACCAACACAGGCCAGTACTCTCTAGATAAGAGAATTAAACATTCTCTTATTATAAATTAAGGATTTGTATTTTGCTTCTCTTAACACCAAATCTGCTCTCAACTAGAGTTTCCTGAGACTGACTTTTTCTGCTCAGAGACAGAAAAAAGCAGGTGGGTTTTGAACTGAATTAGGGAGATCAGACTGCTGTGTTGATATCCATACTAGTCTCAGAGCTAAACCAGCTCATAATCCTTAAACTATTTACACTTCTTCATGCTCCCTGCCCAAGCACAGACTGAACAGGCTGCCCAGGGAGGTGGTGGAAGCCCCATCCCTGGACATGCTTAAGGCCAGGCTGGATGGGGCTCTGAACAACCTGGTCTAGTGTGAGCTGGACCTGCCCATAGCAGGGGGCTTGGGACTGGATGATCTCTGAGGTCTCTTCCAGCCCTGACAATTCTGTGATTATGTGACTTCANNNNGTACAATTTTGTGATTATTTAATTTCATAAAAAAAAAAAAAAAAACAAAAAAAAAAAACACAAAAGAAAAAGCAGCAAACACTTCATTCCCCTCTGTTCCCACAAAACCTGATTTAAATAATTACTACAATTTCATCTAAACAAGATTCTCAAAGACTAAGTTAATCTTGTGAAAATATTACAAGCAAGAACACTCAAAAATCAAGTTCTCCAAATGTTGGTGACCATCACCAACTTTCTCACAGTGCAGACAAAATGCCTGCTCCTGTTCTCTGCCTTTCTTTGGCATCAGCTTCAGATTTGTTTGGATGTCTTTTTTAATTGATTTCCACTGGCCATTCTCTGTACTGACTACACTGCAGGGCCTACAGTGGAAGGAGATCTCCATACCTCCTGCACTATTCATGTATAGTGGGATAAACAGGGCCCTGCCACTGTCCCAGAACTGCAATTGTGGTGAGTGATGCTGAGTTGGTCTTCTCTTGGCACAAGCTTACAGTCTCTTCAGTTACTGATTGAGGCAGCTCTTAAAGGCTACTGAATGACAAATGCTAAAGATGACTTCTTCACACATACCAAGAATCTATTGTGTAGGAGTCTTGTGAAAGTAGTGAGCAGAACAAGCATTCATTTCAGATCTTTTTCTGTATTTTTGACATTGTATTTTCTGCATTTCCCCCCTCCTTCCCCCCCCAAATTAACAGCTGCAGACTGCAGATTTAACCATTACTCAGAGATTCATCATCATGACAAGTCTCTGAATTCAGCAAAATTGACTTAAAGAAGAAGGTTCAAAGTTGAGTTGGGCAACAGATTTTGACTTGGAAGCCTCTCTACCTATAGCCCAAATTATGTGAAAGATTTAAAGAGAATTCTGCTTATTGAAATGGAGATTAGGAAAAGATAGAGGAAAAAAAATGCACTGAATAGGGAAACAGAATATTTTGCTTCACTATATCTACATAAACAGAATTAAGATCACTGCAGAGAATGTCAGAAAAATCAGCTATCACAGAAACAAACCAGAAAGCTTATTGTGATGTGTTTCAGAGGCTGAGTGGAATAAGAGCACTCACCTGGTTCTGTAGCTGCTCTCTCCAGCTCTGCAGCTTCATGTCTCCCAGCCAGGTGGAAAAGGGACTTCAGTTTCTCTCAGCCCAACTGCCTTGCCCAAAGTAGCAAGTTTGTGACTCCTTTCTCCACTTTATACTAACACATGAGCTGTGGTCATCTTCCCATCCTTACTCTGATTCCATACACATTTAAACCAGAGTCTGAGTCAGCCAGGACAGGTGACCTGAGCTGGCTGATTGTGTATCCAAAAGCATCACGTTCAGGAGGAAGTTTGCTGAAGTGTGAGGTGAGTCTCCTGTAAGAGCTCTTTCTTCTCCTGTTCCTCTTCCATCTTCTGCTCTTGAGGAGTGCTTTTCTGGATATTGTGACTGCTGCACTTTTGCTGTGCTGAGTATGGCTTTATAAACTTTGTACTGGCTTTAGTATCAGGTTGGTTGTTTCATTAAATTGGTTTTCATTTCAACCTGTGGTTCTTCTTGTCCTAGTTCTCATTTTCTGCTGGTCAGCAGGTGATAGAGCAACAGCTAGAATTTAGGCTCAGAGAGGGGTTAAACAGAGACATTTATTTGGCTATGTAAATGGCTGTGGCAAAAAAACAAGCAAGCAAAGATGAGTTTCATTAAATTTAGTGCACTGACCTCCTAAGTGTGCTGCAAAAGGAAGAACTGCTCAGGTGGATCATATAATGGAGCAGAGGGGATAATTGGTGCAACCTGAGGGAGTCATTGTCTGGTGTGGGTGTTTTGAATGCAAACTTGCCTGAGTGGAAGATGAACTTCTCTACCAAGCACTTGTGTGTGAAAACCTGAAATTACCAGGGCAAGTCAAGAGTGTTCCATACAGACTGCAACAGGTGAAGGCAGGTATTTATCTGAAAGTAATGTGTCCCAAATTGATCTTTTGAAATTTCCTTCTGCTTTTCTAAAAAGAAGGGAGGTTTATGATACAGAAAATTATGAGAGCAGTTTAACAGCCAGAAAGGATGAAGATAAACTTCTTTACCTCTTTCAAGTGAGAAATTGCTTTGGAAGCTCACATGCAGTTTCTGTGACAATAGGCTTACAGAATGAGCACAGGTCATCTCCTTCAAACTCCTTCCTCTCTTCCAGAAAGGGTTAGTGCTTTGCTTGATGCTACCTGCTTGTTGCAAGCATTATGCTTAGTTAAATGGCTCTTCTTTGGGCTTTCTGGGGCACATTTACCAGCAGAGGGAGGAAGACAGAAATGCTTTGCATTTGGTTTTTTGTGTTTCTTTGTACCTTGAGAATCATTTCTCTGCCATTGTGGATGGAGAGTCTTAATGAACTTCACACTTTTGTGAAAACACACCCACAAATATCCAGAAGACCAAATTTGTTATGCCATAGATATTATGACAAGGGTTCTGTTATTGTTGCATTCAGGTATTTCTCTTCTGAGGCTAAAAGGTATCTCAGAACTCTACTCTCTCAGCCATGAGATGAGTGTGTTGCTGTCCCTAGCTTTGAAACTATTTCTGAATCAGTGAGTGCCATTATGTTAATAACAGAAAAGAATGTCTTTCATCTCCAGAAGCAATTTACAGCTTACACTAAACTGCCACATAAACTCTTCAGAGGGATCACTTCGTGCATTAATTCTGCTGCGGCTTACAAATCTCTTTAGCCATGGGAGTCAAAGCGGTTTGCTGAGCAGACATCAGAGTCTGCTGTCCTTTAGTAAACTTCCCATGCAATCCAGTGAGTCCTCAGAGAGCTCCTAACCACAGGTGTGTTGTACCAAAAGTACAAGGAGTGCACACTGTGATTTTGAGTGAAAGCTTTACTGTTAGCATCTGGTAATACTAGAATAGAGGAGAGGTAATTCTGCATTTTGCTGCTATTAACATTGGAACCAAACATAAGCTTTAATAGTAAGGCCAGCTGCTGCTGCTTGCACCACAGCTTTAACTTCAGTGTCTTCATACATGTTTAGTGAATACTGTTTTTTGTTTGTTGCAAATCACCTTCACAGAATCACAGAATGTCAGGGGCTGGAAGGGACCTCCAAAGCTCATCCAGTCCAACATCCCTACCACAGCACGATCTCTTATACCAGATCACACAGAAATGTATTTAGGTAGGTTGTGAATATCTCCAGAGGAGACTCCACAATCCCCCTGTGCAGCCTGTTCAGGGTTCTATCACCCTCACAGGGAAAAAATTCCTCCTCATGTTTACAGGAAACGTCCTATGCTTCAGCTTCCACCCATTGCCCCTTATGCTGTCATTGGGCATCACCCAGCAGAGCCTGGCTCCAGCCTCCTGGCACTCACCTTTACATATTTATAACCATTGACTGAGGTCTCCTCTTCTGCAGGCAGCACAGCCCCAGCTCCCTCAGTCTCTCCTCATAACAGAGATGTTCCATTCCCTTAATCAGCTTTGTGGCTCTACACTGGACTTAAATTATTTCATTCTCTGACTCAGTTTTTAACACGTAAGATTCATACACAAGAGCCAGATGTCACTTGTCATAAGTCAGGTTCCCTAATGCAGTGATTAAATGGCCAGGGATGGGTAGGCAAGGTTGTTTTCTGTGTCTGGGTTTCATAACTAGACCTTTTTGGAGTTTATTTTCCACTCTCTACACAGGAGATCAATGAAAGCATCAATTGAACAGATTACCAACAAAATAATGCAGTTATTGCTCTGGCAATGCATGCACATTGCTGTTCCAATAGGATTTCTGAAAGAACCCAAAAGCAAAGACTTTGGGGTTTGAGGCAGGGGATGCTGGGGGGGGTTGGAGCCTTTTTTTTTCCTCTCCTCCCTTGCATCAGGATCAGAATAGATGTTCAGGGGTCGGTAATGTAGGAGTTTGGAACACTAAAACCAACATAAGGACCAGAAAAACATTAGGACAAGTGAAAATACAAGTGCGTGGTTATGAGTGCAGTATTACCTGCCACTCTTCTTGCGTGTTCAGTTCCTTACTACAGCTGCTCCATACTCTTCGTTTACTCTGCCACCAGTGAAGTAGGCTTTCATTTCTGGGGATGATCTTGAGTGTGCTCTCATTTATGAACTTCTTCCATTTTAATGTGACTGCAGGGAACTTCCGAAGCCTACTCCCCCCTGACATCCATGGCAATGCTCACTGTGACTGACACTGCCTCTTGTGGCATGCTCGTGCTGCTTCCTTACCCTCCTGCTGTAACTCACATGGCTACTTCAGACCATTTCTTGGCTGTTAGAATGGTCCAGGCCAGAAGGAACCTCCAGAAGTCATCTAGTCCATCCCCCTGCAGTCAGCAGGGACAGCCCCACCAGCCCGGGTCACCCAGGGCCCTGTCAAGCCTCGCCTTGAGTGTCCAGGGAAGGGGCCTCAAACCTCCCTGGGTAACCTGTTCCAGTGCTCCACCACTCTCATAGTAAAGACCTTCCTAGGTCTTTACTAGATAGCAAAGTTCCTAATATCCAATTTAAATCTGCTCTTCTCAAGCTCGAACCCAGTGCCTCTGCCGCTGTCAGTGCAGGCCTTTGTAAACAGTTTCCCTCCAGCCTTCCTGCAGGCCCCCTTCAGGTACCGGCAGGCTGCTGCTAGGTCCCCGCAGAGCGGCCTCCTCTCCAGACTGAACACTCCCAGCTCCCTCAGCCTGTCCTCATAGCAGAGCTGCTCCAAGCCTCTGATCATTTTTGTGGCCCTGCTCTGTACCCACTGCATCAGGTCCATGTCCCTCCTATAATGAGGGCTCCAGACCTGGACGCAGCACTGCAGGTGAGGTCTCACCAGAGCATATAACTATGTCCCTTTGATATGTTTGTGTGGAGTTGCCATTCCTTTATTTTGCCTATGACTGGTACAAAAGGCCTGGCACCAGCAACGTCATTTTTTAATCTTTTTTTTTTTTTTTTTT
>VWYK01113074.1:2607-21182 GCA_013399775.1 Semnornis frantzii | reverse complement strand
TTGTCTCATGGAAGAAATTCTATGGCCTTGCAGAAATTGGAGCCCCTAACAGAAGGGGGACGTGGAACTGTTGGAGCCAGTCCAGAGGAGGCCATAAAGGTGCTCGGAAGGCTGCAGCAGCTCTGCTATAAGGACAGGCTTCACTGGCGAGGTACTGACCAACTGTACATCACTTCAGCATGGAAGCATGTTAGGGTCATCTGCTGGGTTGTTCATTATTCACAGGTGGAAGGAACAAGCTGCTGGTGACTGCACAGCCATTCTTGTTTGCCAAACCTTGGGACTGCAATGGCCTGAGAACAGGTACTTTTACATACACAACTCTATTTAATAAAGATGGTCTTTCAACTATTTGTTTTACATCAAACTCCTCTCCCCTGCAAATGCTAACTGCCTTATAGCTACCAAGCTATAATTAAATTCAAGTACAGTTTTATTTGAGAACTTGTAAGAGTAGTACATCTTCAGCTCATCAAAACTAAAGATTAAACCCAGGCCTGATCTGGTTAAGTGTTGTGTGTCAAGAGAAGTGCAAGTTCATGTATTACAGCTCCTATTACACCCTGCACATGTTGCATGTCCAGCATCTTTCAAGATAAGCCTGTAATGATTCAATGCCTGTTACATCCAAGTATTTAGTCTAACTATCTTGCTCAGCACCTCTGGATGTTACCAGAGATGCTTCCTTCCCTAAGCAAATTGTCCTGCAAGGTTCCATTTCACCAGCTGCATTCAATAAAAACAGTGCCTTTTAAATGAATTCTAAAAGATCAGCTTCAAGAAAGACTAAACAGAGACTCAGGTCTGGGAGGGAACAGGATCAAGTCACTGGTTTTGACTTCTAGGTCCAGCATGTGTTTCTGCCACCAAAAAACTCCTCCATACCAACTAACAGCCCACACAGAAAGTTTGGTTTGTGGTTCTTTGCAATTACCTGTAAAACACTTCCAGTTTAAGCTTGCTCAACAAGACAAGCATCTTAGATCACTGCTTTATATTTTGACAGTTTAGATTATTTTCTTTGGTAAAACCTAATGAATTCCTTTTCCAAATGCCTTTGGGTAGCTGTAGGGGAGGTTACACGTTAAAAAAAGCTATGACACGAAGCCAGCACAACAAGAATAATGATCACAACTAAGTCATACACTCATCAATGCTGTTTTAAAGAATTCTCAAATGGCATCTATTCCCAAGAAGCAAGAATAGAAACCAAATCCTAACAACACTGTCCTACTGGACAGGTTTGTACAATGCATCCAAGATCAGTTCAGACAAACTGATTGGGAAAGGGCACAGCAAACCTGGCAAACAATAACAAACATACTTGAACAGCTCCTCACATTACAAATTATTTAACACAACAACTGAGTACTGAGGATGCTGGACAGGTATCTGTATCCAAATAGATACACTTAACTGAAACACCAAACAGTGGCAAGTCTGAATTAGGTAACCAAGTGCCAAATATATACAGGCTAATTCCATTTGTTGCTTAGAAGTTGAGTCATGCTATTAGTACCAGGTTATAGAGAGCACTGTTTGATGCATGTGGTTATAGCAAAACAGGAATTGGTACTGGAAATGGAGAAAACCCCAAGCAACACTCAGATTTGCCTCAGCAGCAGAATGCCACAAATACCTTTGTGTAAAAAATTTAATTACAGAAAACTACACTCACAATTAACAAATCTATAATAGTTTGTTTTACATGAAATATTTTGACTAGTTTTCTGTAATTATGCTGCAATTGAGAGTTTAACTACAAGACATTTAAGGTTTACACATCAGTGTAAAAGATTGCACATTTTAGCTAATTCTACTGCAGCATGTCACCTGCTTTTAAGAATTAACAACCTTATCATTAATATAGCTTTGGTGATACCTTTTTAAAAACACAAATACTGGGTACTACTGGAGAAGATAATTCTGCAAATTGTCACAGGAGAGTAAAAGTGAACTTCAACTCAAAATGCTCTCTCAAGATTCAGTTTGTAGTGACACTGAACCTGCAGACTCTGATTTTGCACATTCACCTTAGCAGACCATCCCATTGCCAGCCACCCAAACACCTGCATGTGTTCTGCCACACTGTTATAACTGAATGAGTCTTCACTGACAGGTACTGATGACCTCTGTGAATTAGCACATATTGTCTCTGAGCATTCATAATGTTCAATTACAAATGATTAAAACTAATTAAACCCATCCCAGTCACATAATTGCAGGGCAAAAATGAGAGTATTGTCCAATACCATTACCAAGTACATTAAAACTGTGTTCAAGTGCATTAAAATAAGCCACAGCTATCTGAAAATGTAAGTAAATTATGCAGCATGGACAAGACAATTATTTGGGAATAAGTTGCCTAAATACTAAAAATTTGTAATAAGCATAGCTTCATCATTTCAAACAATTTTTAGGCCTTATGCAATTACCTGAGCTATTTGCTTTGTCCTACATCTGGGTCAAGACAGGCCCAGGCACTGGTAAGAGGCTGGGCAGTGACTGGCTTGAGAGCAGCCCTGATGAAAAGACCTGAGGGTACTGGCGGATGAGAACCTCAACACGAGCTGCCAGCACACAGTGGCAACCCAGAAAGCCAACCAGAACCTGAGCTGTATAAAAAGCAGTGTGGCCAGCAAGTCGAGAGAGATGATTCTCTCCCCTCTACTCCACCTGGAATACTGCATCCAGTTCTGGAGCCTCTGTTACAAGAATAATATGGACATGCTGGAACAGATCCAGAGAAGGGCTATGAGGATGATCAGAGGGCTGGAGCTCCTTTCCTATGGAGACAGACTGAATTGTGGCTGGTCAGTCTGGAGAGAAGGCTCCAAGGAGATCTTATGGTGGCTTTCCAGTATCTTAAGGTGACCTGTAAGAAAGCTGGTGTGGGACTTTTTAGGGTGTCAGGCCATGATAAGACTAGGTGCAATGAAGCAAAACTAAAGGAGGGTAGATTCAGATTGGATATTAGGAAGAAGTTCTTCACCATGAGAGTGGTGAGACCCTGGAAGGGGTTGCCCAGGTAGGTGGTGGAAGGCCCATCCCTCTAAGTTTTTAAGGCCAGGCTGGATGGGGCACTGAGCAACCTGACCTGGTGTGAGGCATCCTGCCCATGGCAGGGGGTTTGGAATTGGATGATCTTTGAGGTCCCTTCCAGCCCTGACAATTCTATGATTCTGTGATTTCAGACACCAAGCATTAATAACTGAAACTCTTCAAGTTTCAGGTATTAAAGTAGTAAAATCAAGGTGACATTCAGTGTGTACTATAAAGCTCACCAAAGAAGTGCAACATCAGAGTGCTGGGGAAAATACTATTTATTATACAATTAAATACAAATTTGAAATGTGTTGTGGACACACCTGCAAGGTGAGAGGTAAAAAATACAAATGTACAAAGCTTTGTTTGGCATCCCTCAAGACTGACACTTCAAAAGAAAAAAAAAAATAATTCACAAAATCTCAAGATTTCAAAAGATAGTAACGCACACAAATCTTTTGCTTGGCAGATTATCTTTGTTCCCTCCCTGCATTAAGTACCTAGAGTTTGTAAACAGTCTTTAGAAGTGTTAATAGCTTTAAAGGAATGTGTAATCACAGTTCAGAGGGATACATCCCACAAGGAGTTACAATGCTACACAGTAGTTTCATGTTTCCATAACCCAGTTCTAATATTACCAGTACTGTCTGCAGTAAGCAAGGGTCCATCCTGTCCACTGCTTTTAAGTGGTCCATTCTGAACGGCTAAATTTAAGCCGTAAGACTTCTGTTGGTTTTCAAGTTCAACAGCTATTGGCTTCCTTAGAAGATCCTTCTTGTTGTTGGCAGCTATTGTTTTTTCAGTATTTCTGCTACTTTTTGGAAGTGTACTGCAAGCATCGCTGCTGTCTTGCTGGGACTGGTTGTACTGGCGCTCTCTGTAGGCCAGGTAGGCTCTGCGGCTCCTCGAGTGCCCTTCGCTGTTGCTCTGGCGGCTCTTGGGTAGGCCGTTCTGCACACTGCCTTCCACGCTCGTGGGAACGTCATAGGCATACTCCCTCAGTACTGCAAGCCTGCTGGCACGGTGCCCCTTGCTCCTGTTCTTATGGTGCCGACTCGGGTGGCCGTTGGAGCGGAACTGGACCTCCAGGGGAGCTACGTGCATTTTGATGTCGTTGTCCACCGAGTGTTCGGTGAGACTGTTGTCGAGCTGAGGACCTGTGTTCAGGGGCAGAGAGGTAGGGTGGCACTGAGCTGCTGCTGCTTGCAGATTCGTTAGTTTACAGCCTTGAGAAGAGTTTTTCAGGCTCGATGCGCTTTTGTTGGTGCACGAAGACTCCGCGCTACTGTTGGTGCACTTGGGGGCCTCTCCGTTGGTTCCGCCGGAGCTGGAGGGCTGAACGTTGACTTGCACCGAATAGGTACTCCTGCCAGGGCAGCAGGTTGTTATCCAGGCATGTCTGACATCTTCCCTGTTAATGCAGTGGTGGACCATAAGAAAGGCACTGAGGCTTAAACACGTTGCCCCAAAAAAGCAGCTGAAGATCAGGTCCATGGGATAGTAGAGGGCAACCGACAGAGCTCCAAAGATCCACAGAGCTACGTACAAAAGCAAAGTGAGGCCCACCCCCAGCAGCTGTGCTTGAAAGCTGTGCTCATTCTCCAAAGCAGAGGTGGAAACCAGTGACACTGACAATGAATCCTGATGAGCCAGCTCCCCGTGTTCATTGGTGGCCAGGCGCTGCTGTTCCTCAACAGGTTCCTTAAGTTCGTATTTCCGCTCAGGGTGACGTTTGAGTTGTATGAATATGCTGAGGAAATACATACAGTTTATGAAGATTATAAAGCTAGCTGGTCCATAAAATGCTCCTAGACTAGGTTCCCAAGTCATCCAGCAACTGGAAAAGAAACATAGAATCAAAATAAGCAATTTCTAAGAGGACGTTGTTTCATCAGTTCATGATGGTACTTCACAATGTTATTTTCCCCTGGAAAAATGATCATTAATTACAGAATTAACTGCTTACAACAGCAAATCCAATGCAACTTCATGGCAGAGCACTCAGCTACACTGTACTTACTAAGGAGCATTAGGTCTGCTGCCGTAATTTCGGATGTTTGCTGCTGCTGTTATTCCACAAACTATGACAGGGATCCCTCCACCAATAAGGTAGAACCTTTAAAAAAAAAAAAACAAACAAAAAAAACCCATCAAGCCAGGTGATCAGTGTCTGCTTAATTACAATGGCTTTTCTCCAGTCACCATGAAGGAGAGGAGAGCTTCCCAGGATTCCAGAAATATAACAATTCTTTAAGAATATAAATAGGGTGAACGAGGTTTGGACTTTGGCAATATCCATTTTTTGCATCTTCCTCACTGCACTTTCTTTCCTGCTGTTGTAAACCACCTCCCTCACAGGTGCTGAATGCAGGCATACACTGTTAGAAGCAAGAGCTGAGAGTTGGAAGCTGTAGAATTGCTGGAAGAGAATATGGAAGCTTTGAAGGAAAAAAGTGGTATGTCTCAGAAACAAGAGGTGAACTTGCCTAACACCATGGATGCTATGTCAGAAGATCGGTTACAAGAACACTTGTTACTTGGACCTGTCTGGGAGGGTTTGGGAGATGGTGGTGTTTGTTTTTATTTAGCTTTAATAGACTCTCTAATGCACACACCTCCTGCTGTCCTGGAAGGGTGTTACTGAGAGCTGTATGCCCTCCCAAGGATGAGGCCATATCTTGTTGCAGTTTTTGCAGTAGCCAACTTTTTATTCCCATGTCTATGAATCTCTATGAAATTCATTAGTGGCAGATCAATAATGACTGGCAATCATTCCAATTAATGGCACTCTGTCCTGCACTTCATGCTAATGCAGCCTGATTTCCAATCAGAACATGCAGGGAAAACCACTGTGATACAGTTTTTGTCAACAGGAGACACATTCTGATGGTCCTGAGCCTTTCCAGTGCACTTCAGATTATTCACCAGAAGTTACTGCTGTCTCACCTGAGACACAAACAAGAGTCTAGAATAAATATACACAGTCTGAAAATGTTTAAGGGAGTGGAACATCTTTATGAGGAGAGATAGAGGAAGCTTGGTCTTTGTAGTTTGGAGAAGAGGAGACTAAGTGGTGACCTCATTAATGTTTATAAATATGTAAAGGATGAGTACCAAAAGGACAGTAAGGCTCTGCTTGGTAATGTATTTTAAAAGGATGAAGCCCACTATTTGCCGATGACTAATCAAAGGTAATCAACTTCTGCCACCTTGTGGAAGAATTCAGCTTAACAGTTTCTAATTAACACCCAGAGGCTGAGTAAGCTACATGCATAAAGGATGTTAAATGTTTCTGTTAAACTATTTCACACAGGGTGAATTTCACAGATTATTACTCTGCCCGACTTCAGAAACAGAAGTCCTAGGAAGAGTGCTTCACACAGAACACCATTTTCATTTGGTAATAACTGATACCTATTTTTCCAAGTTATTTGTCAGCAATCTTTGGAAAACATGGAACCATTTAAACATTTGATAACTGGGTGATAACTGGGTGATAACAGAGTTCTTCTACGACAATTTAGTGAGAAGTGTTGCTATCTAAAGGTCTAACACCAAAGGCCAAAGGTGGTGCTGAAATACTGATTTCTTAATTTACAAATCTGGAACACAGCAATATGCTGAAACCCACTGTCCTTCAGCTCATCCTCCTTAACATAATGCTGAGGAACAGAAAAATCTGCAAGGGACTTGACAGATTTGGAAAGAAAATCTTCTGTGAAAGGCACCTGTGAAAATACAGCAGTGACCTGTTACGTTTTGTGGTCAGAATGTGAGTATGGCAAGCTGGGAAATGATGAGTGGCAGAATCAAACCACAGTCTCACCTCAACATTGGTCTAGGTGGAGGAGGTGGTTCATCAGGATCTTGACATCTTTTTGCTTTTTTGGTTACTTGCTTGTAAATATTCCGAGATGTCACTCCCAGCCACAGTACTGTTGCAAGAGTGGAATAATGAAGAATTATCCCAACCTTAAAAAAAAAAACAAAACACAAACAAAAAACAAAACAGAACAAGAAAACTACAAATGAACCTCTAAACAGCCTCAATAATTCTGTGAACTAAAGTTCTGTTTTCACAGATAGAAGAGGAGAGATTTAAACTAGATATTAGGAAGAAGTTCTTCACAGTGAGGGTGGTGAAACACTGGAACAGTTGCCCACGGAGGCTGTGGATACCCCTCCCTGGAGGTGTTCAAGGCCAAGTTGGAGGAGGCCTTGAGCAACCTGTACTAGTGGGAGGTGTCCTTGCCTATGGCAGGGGGTTGGAACTGGATGACCTTTGAGGTCCCTTCCAACCTAAACCATTCTAGGATTCATTCTATGAAAATCCTAGAGAAATTTTTTAGCTAAAAAAAAAACCCAAACCAAAGCAATACAAATGATGTATGTCTGAATTTACATTGTGATGAAAATGCCTGTGGAGTACTGTGGAGAGTAATGGGAAATACGTACACAGGAGTATGAAACTGGTAACTAATTTTTGCTAGTGTTTGCATCTTCTGCATATTTACTTACTGCTTGGCAAATGCTGGCATTCCTGGTCTGAGTTATGCCTCCAATAAACATCACACATGTCAGGAAAATGTGAAAGCTCAGGTTAACCAGCATATGCCAGCTTTTTACACTGATCCTGATCACACTGTTAAAAGAAAAATTAGACAACATAAACCACAGCTGCATTACTGCCTTCCAGAAACTAACAAAGTACACTTGTGACAAATGAAACACAATTACTGGTAATGACTGACTACCACATACTTTGTAACCAAATGTAATCTCTGGTCTTCATCACAAATGAAAACACCCTCCCTATTAACTAGCTTTATACAACTATTTGAGGCCTGATTCGGAAATTTTAGCCTTCAAGGTTTCTCATCCACAGAAATGTAGGAGGCTGAACAGTTTGGGATATTCTACTGCCATTCATGGAGTGGTCTCTTTAACTCTTCACTGTTGCTTCCTGATACTTAGATGCAGTTATGAAAGCTAAATTGTCATCCTCAAGAACAGATCACATGGGTACTTGCATAACTCATACAGTTTGCAGTAGCAGATTTTACAGGAGAAAAGAAAAACATGCAGATTACTATCTTGTGTTTCTATTTAAAAAGAAGTAGTCCTAAGCACTGTGACAGTCATTTTTTCAGTCTGGCAATTGTGATTCCTACCTGTGATGGTATATGTAACTGACTATGATCATCAGCAGGCACATTAACAAAACCATGGCAGTGGCATAAATAACTGGATGCAAAAGATCAGCTGGCTGAGTATATAAATCAGCTCCTGTCAAGTCCTGGCAACAAAAGCAAAATTAACATTAGTCCACCTTCTCTTCATTTTGTAGGGGTTGGGGGAATGGCAAAGGAAAGAAAAAATGAAAAAGTAACAGGAACCTTCCAGGAAATCCATTCCCTTCTGCCACAGCCTCAACCCTCCAGTTATAATTTGATGCTCCTGGCTTTCTTCCACAATTACCTTCTATTCTGGCTGACCTTTATAAACATAGCCAAACATCTCCTAGACAGTTGCACTTCATATATGTTTAAATGTACAGACAAGTTAGCAGTTTACAGACCACTTTCATCTTAAGGTACTCATGTATAGCATTTAGAACAAGTATGTATTTTGGTTATTACTTTCTGCAACAACCCAAAGAACACTACAGAAAGTGACCTCAGCAGGTTTGCAGATGATGTTATAGACTGGGGAGACTGATCAATAAAAGATTGGAGGATATTCAGAGGGATATTATTGAGCCAGAGAAATGGGCTGATAAGCCATCATGAAATTTAGCAAAGAAAATGTGAAAAGATCTGCACCTGGGATGGAATAACAGCAATACAGGCTGAGCACTGGACTGAACTGACAGCAGCCAAAGAAGCACTTAAGGGTAATCGGAGACAAAAATGTTTACAGCACTGTAGCCCGCAGCCCAAGGTCACAGTTTGCTTTATCAGCAAAGCCACAGCAAGCAGGTGAACTGATTATTCTCTTCTGTTCAGCACTGAGAGAAGACCTGTGCAGAACTGTCTTTAGTTGGAGGCTCCCTGGTACAAGAAAGGCATTGACACAGTGGATGAAGGAAGTCGAAGAAATCAGTGGGACAAATAGGCTGAATGAAGCACACAATGACAGGCTGAAAAAGCCAGGGCTCTGCATCATTAGCAAAAAAAGGAAGAGGAGAGAAATCTCATTACTATATTGAACCACCTACTGGGATGGTACAAGGAAGACTAAGTCAAACTCTTAGAGATGAACCACTAAATGATGAGAGGCAAAGGCCATTATCAGCAACATGGGAAATTCTGATTAGATATAGGAAAAAAGTTCAGGAGTGACAGCCACTTGAACCTCTAAGAGTTGGCAAAGTTCAAAAATGTGCAGAGGGAAAGGATAAGAAATCTGGCATTCATGAGAAACATTAGGAGGAAGTTTCACTTTATTTGGAGAAAAATCACAGTGACATAAAATCTGTTTTTAAGGTTAAGACAGGTAATCTGATTTCATGGACAGGAGAAGAGTTTCTGAATTCAGGCTCACAATTAAATCAGACTCATTGTCTCTTCATCCCTCCTTCAACTGTTTTTTCATCAGAACACATATTTGCTATTCCTATCTAACTCACTAAGCCCGTTCTGAACTAATTTAATCAGATTGCAGCTTGATTTTTATCTACTCGGTTTGCCTTGGCACCTGGAAAAAACACTCTAAGAAAGCTCCTAAGATATTATGCCTCAGGCAGGCAGCATCATCTGATTTCAACACCACCCATGGCCCTGTTGACATCCAGCTGGAGATCCCTAGGAAGTCATTGCTGTTACAAGCTCCAGTGAATGTGTTGTCACACGTAGCCAGTGAGTACCAGAACACAAACTGTAGGGGAATTCCTGTTGCTGCTTCCAGAGTGGTGACAGGTAACAAGATGTCATGCATGTATTGGTGTGAACTTAGAGAAGAAGAGTTACAAAAATCACAATATTTACAATAATCACCTAAAGTACCTGAGCAAACTCAGTATGCCTGTCCTCCATCTGACACCAAGATGCAAAGGCCTCCATCTGATACTCACTGAGTCAATGGAATTCTTACCTATTACACTGACAGTTTTGATCAGACTTACTAAAAGGAGTGAGGTGAGCTAATCATCTTACTTCTGAGCTCAGCTAATTCTGAACAATAATTTAATGAAAAAGACTGACAGTAAGATGACACTAACAATGATCTTAAGAACAACACTAAGGTGTTTACAGCAAATTAGCAGAACTCTGCTTCTCAACAACCATTTCTGTTTATTGTCCTTTTCTGTATGCCTATAATAATGAGATTTCAGGTGAGCCTCCTGGTTACAGTTTGTATTATTGAACAGTGCTTAAAATGATTTCCAAATAAAACCAAAATTTTATAAGAGTGTCTTCCTAAAGCACTAGATTAGAAAACAAGGCACTCAGTTTTGGGCTTCTTCATCAGAGAGAACTCCACATTATATTCTGAAACACATGGAGACAAGTCAGTACATTACAACCTGCTTTCTGCTACACACATCTGCACTAAAATACACTTAAAAATAACTCTGGTGAAGTCATTTGCAATCCAGCCAGGATGATGGAATATTGCATTCAGGTCCCTCCTGCCACTACTGTTCCTGTATTTGAGGTTAATGATAACTGCTGAATTAAAATCCAAACTTCTAAGATTGCACACAAAAGAATATCCTGGAACCTGAAGCCAGACTTTCACAAAACTGTGAGACTTTATAAATGCAACAGGCTAGGATGGCTTTTTTCATTAATACATGGATAGGCATTAGGAAAACCTCTTCTAGCAGCTACTTAGACATACTACAAAAAGCTCTAACAGATTAATATTTACTCTCTCCTCCGTCACCTAACCCTTCCTCTCCAGTATTTAAGGAGCACCAGTTTTGAGCAAGCATAAAATGGCAGAAAGCTGCCTTTTGCTCTAGGATTTTTAGTCTCCTATTATCAACAGTTCTCTGTGTAACTCACATTAAGATATTGACATAATCTTACTGTTTATTAATTTAGAAAGAATAATTTACAGCAGCAGATTGAAGATGCTCTTCATTCTTCTTCCTCCAGATGGCAGAAATGTGACCAATTTAAGGCATACTCTGCTCTTATATGCATACTATACATACAAATGAAGTTAATGCCATTTTTAAAAAAAGCTGTTATGTTTTCAGAAAGAATTTTGCATTTCAAAAATATCAAAGAAGGGAACTATAGGATTATAGCAGTTTGAAGTAATTTAAAACTACCTTCAGAGGTAAAGCGAAAAGTTGCTCCCTTTGAGGTCGTTTTAAAAGCCTGGCATGTAAATCTTAATTTTATTTACGTTTAGTTTATCCTACTAAATTCTCTATGAAGACTTTTGAAAATCTGAGTTGCAAGAAAACAACTTCACATGCGCTGATCCTCATAAAGGTTATCCTCTTTGTTTTAACAGTTTGCCTAAACCTCTGTTTCACTCAGCTTCCTCTGCGCTGATCATTGTTACGCTATTATACACTTTCACAGAATCACAGAATTATTGAGGCTGGAATAGACCTCTGAGATCATGAAGTCCAGCCTTTATCACTTAGCATGTGATGACTTTATCATTTAGCAGGTGATGACTAAGGAGCAGGGCAGCAGCCACCATCTAGAAAACAGGAAGCTGCTGTGGCCATGTTCTGAAGAGCTCTGAGAACAGACAAAAGAAATCCTACTTCATAACTGCAGAGCACTAAAAATGGTGCTATGCTTCCTTCTCCAACTACATTTTAGACCTGGTTAACCATTTATTAACATTAATATGCCAAGACTGGAACTTAGATAGCACTTTTGAAGCTGTAATTAAAAATTGTTTTGGATACTACATGCTTTGATTTGTTGGTGTGTTTGTCACGTGTGATTTTAGTTTTAATAATTTTGGGTTTATGTCTAATTTCTGTAGTATGTGTCCAGAAGTCTGCTACTGCTTCCTTAAAGACAGAGGCAAGAGATGGAGTTCTAAAGCTTTACAAGTGGATTTTGACCTTGGACTGAATGCAGTAGGAGCTAATAGGGACAATTCTCAAAACAATGTCTCTAAGGGAGATATTATATGTGGTGATTTGTTGATTTTTTCCTTTTTAATTGATGTCTTCTGGTTGCAGATCTACACACTAGTGACCGAAGAGCTAATTTGCAAAGAAATAGCTATCTCTGGTTATGAATCGCAGCAAAACCAAAATACCTATGAAAATACCTCTGTCAGACACAGCTGAGAAGTGCAACCTAACAGAAAAGATAATTTAACAGTTTCTTTTATTTTAAACTGTCATTATTAGACTGAGCTTCATAAAAGTCCATTTGATTAAGTAGCTCATTAAAATGGCTTCCTAGAATACAGTACTTTTGGTATGAAAATTCTTGTGTGTCTAGCATATTCAGCATGATAGATTTTCCACTTAAACCTCATCTTAAATCAACACTTAATATTGACACAGGCAAAACTGGAGGACTTATGTCTAATTTTAGGTAAAATGCTATGTGGGAATGCTCATTTTCTAGAAGGTATTCAAAAAACCCCCAAAACTTTGAATTGTATGTTGAATATTTTAAAGTTCCAGAAAGAGACATAGAATTCTAAGTGTCATACCATTAAAACTGCATAGTTGCTGAGGGAGTAGCACTGAATGGTGGTAATATTTTCATCGGACAGCAGAATGCGACAGCCATCAGCTTTCCATCCCCCTTGCCCGTTCAGCAGCTCAAAGTCCCACTGAGCCGCCACAGCATCTGCTCCGTGCGCGATGCGCCGCAGTGTCACATTGATAGGGACGTGGTGACTGGCTAGGTTTAAGCCATCTGTTACAAAAGAGAGGTGTTTGAACATCAATTCCTCAACGTGTAATGCATAGGTGCTAAAATCTTTTTATTAGTGTCATGGAGGCACCCACAAAGCAGACGGCAGCTGAAAACTGTGGATTTATTGCAATGAATCTGCTCTCCTCCTGTCACAATAAAATTACAGACTTGGATGTCAGTTGGGAATATCCTGCTGCATGACCAGTTAAACTATCTAGGGAGACATGAACCAAAAAGGGCTCTCACTCAGAAAAGGAAAATCTCCCCACAGGTACCCAAAACATATACATTCACCAAGACAGGGGGAGTAACAGACACAGCACAGGGGACTCCTTAGTTGAGGGCCCCATCTAAGGAGAGATCTGACTGCCTGTCTGCTGGCTGTGTGGAGATCCCAAACTCTCCATAGCAGGACTTGATTTATACCCTGTCCCAGCTGTGTACTGCTGGTCGGTTTCTTACTTAGTGGAAGGCTGAGTCCTCCAAGCAACAAAAAAACTTGGGGCCTGGGGCACCAGCTAACGTCTGGGGGCTCAAGCTGGTCTTTATCAGCTTCTAGCAAGCCTCAGCCCTTTGTGGGGCTTTTTTTAGGGGGGGAGACAGCTGCACCTACCACAACTGGGTATACAGTAGTTGAAAGGAGGGAGTCAAGAATGTTTCCTAAACATCTTAGAAAGTAATAATAGAAGACAAACCTATCTTAGCAAGAATAACTGGTGTGACAACTGTACGCCGCTTCCCATCATCAGCCAGGTGTGTGGAATTTCCTGTTGCTGGAAAAAGCTTCCCATTGCGAAACGCAATGAGCTGAAGTTTGTAGACTGATTCATCTGCTGGTCTGATTTCTCTTTTTTGCTTTTGGGTGAAAAGCGTTGCTGGCAACTGGATAGAAGCCTCTATAATTGTGTTCTAGAAATAAATATTTCAAGTTTTAAAGGAAAAGTGAAATTATTTAGAGGTCAAATTCGCAAGTCCTTCATCTGAATAATGTCAGAGATTAATACATTTAGCAGACTATGTATTGAGGCAAACCTGTTTGACAATGTTTCTAAGTTACCTGTGATAAAATAGTTGAATCAGGTTACTAAAGTGCTTTAAGTGTTAGAAGTTATCATTCTATAGTTACCCGACATGTTACAGGAAGGAAAGTTGAAGGTGTTATCAATAAACTATCACAAGACTTTTCCAGATTAGACTGTTGGCAACCAGAAGCAGGAACCAAGACAAGCAGTCAAAGAAATGCTGCAATTGTGCATTCACACCATTCAAAATTACATGCTGTATGCAACCAGGTTTTTGTAGTTTGTATATAAATTACATCTGGGTAAGGAAACCTGCATGGAACTTCACAGAATGATGTAATTATAATTTCAAACATACACCCTGCAGTGGCATTCAAAGATATTAAGTAATAAAAGTAAACTGGTGTTGGTGAACTTAAAAAATCCTTTCACAGAATATGAGGAAGTTTTTCCATTCTCTACAAACCCACATCTCTCTGTGTGCATATCTATCTGGGTGTGTCTGTGTATATGCACACTCAAAATTAACCTTTCAGGTCCATTTTCCCACTTCTTGCTTAATTATAGTACCACTCTGAGCAGAACATTTCAGATATTTAAGGAGATTTAACATCCAATTTGTTAATGAAGGTGATAATAGAGCAAAATAAAGTCAGATAACATTATGAACTAGGGAGCATTTCAATTTTCATACTTATTAAAAGGTCTGAAAGCATCTTTCAGCTTAAGAAATATTTAATATAACAAATCACACCTACTCATTAACAATTGTGTCCATTAAAAATTACTCTACAATCAAACTCTATTATTATTTGTCCTTTTAATTATCTTTTGCCACAGTCATTCTGTATGACATTAAAATGCTACTTAAACATTAAAAATGGCTAACACAAGCCTGTTTTCAAAATGGTTCCTATTTAAGGTATTATTACAAAGTCAGTAGGGAAGCAATGAGGATCCAACCTTTAAAGCCAGACTTGACAGTGTATTTGAAACGTTGCACTTAAAGCTTAATTGTTTATCTAGATTTCCATCTGGATCTCTTCTGCCATAATCGCTGAGTGCCGTACGGTCTGATGCAGCCACCTTCTGAAACACGGTGCAAGTCATCCCAGTGAAACCAGCAGCCTTTATTACATAAGCCTCAAGAGCAATATTTGGAGAATACTGTGACAACAACAACAAAAATTTCCAAATTAAATAATATTACACTCTACAAGAAGAGTACTAAATAACCTTAAAAGGATTCTCTGCCAAAACAGGAAAAAACACCCAGAAAACTCTTTCTATTTATCTGTTCAGAGTATTTCTCTCCTCCCTACAGAAACAGTAAGCATTTCAGATAATGCCAATATCCATTAAGAAAAATAAAAAGCTGTTGAGGCTCGAGAGCCAGTGAAATGTCTTCTAAATAAATAAATGTATACTTACAGTAGAATAAACTTGAGCTCCATTTGCAAGCCGATACATAGCAATTTTCTGCAGGCACTGTACAATTCTAGTGCAGGCCTTGGCTTCCCTTTGTGCCATCCAGAGAACACGCTCATCAGCCAACATAATGTTACTTGCTATATCCACCATCACATCACCAAGCTAACAGGGAAGAAAAATAAGACATTTTGTGCCTTTGAAAGTGCTCATCAAGTAGGATTATCAGAAAATACAAAGAGCCTTGTCAGCACAAAAAGCAAAAGGGAATTGGTTGCTCTTATTTCAGTCACCACTTGTCACCTTGAGATACTGAAATACTTTGACTCAGACATTTACCTCCAAGAAAGCTGTTAAGCCATAATACTTTATCTGTTTACATTATACTCTGAAAACAAAACCACAAGAAATACAGGTATTTCATTACAGCAGTCTGCAATACTCCACATTCCTCTGTGCTAATTATTTAAAAGGACTATTTATACATCAATTTGTAATAAGCTATAAATCAACAATACTACAGTTTGCATGGAACAGATAATAAAGAAGTAGCAATAGAAGCAAAAATTAGCACATGGTCCTTCTGCTCCTCTTCTTTTTGCTATGTCTGCCTTTTCTGTGATTCCTTGCTTGCTTTCAATTCTGCATGAACTGTTTTAAGCTTCAGATTATGCATGAGAAAAGACAGCAAATACCCATAGGTACCAGAGCTGCTTTCAAACCACCAGTTACATTGTTAGATTGTTTTAAGTTCATGCTCACATNCAGAACTCTGCCAAAATTAATGAGCATCTGCACTGACAACATTGACCTACACAAGATCTCCACAACATTTTAGCAGCAGTGACAAATATTGGAGCAAAAAAGTGGAGCTGGGTGTACCTTCTACTGGAGCAAAAAAGTGGAGCTGGGTGTACCTTCTACTGGAGCAAAAAGGTGGAGCTGGGTGTACCTTCTATTGGAGCACAAGTGAAGCTGTGTGTATTTTCTAGTTGAATTGACTAAAATGGGATCTGGTGCCTAAACGTAGGGACTGGAATTTTCTGTGTAAAGAGAGTCAAAGTGGGGAAGACATGTTCTTTTCCAAGCAGGCTTCCCAATTTCTTTGCAGAGCATTACTAATAAGGAGAACACACAGTAGTTTGCTCTTTTCTAAATCTCTAAAAATAAAGGGAAGAATGGGAATAAAATTTCTTGAGTGTTTTAAGAACTGCCTCTTTCAGGGACAGATGCTCCAATCAGTAAACAATCCCAGAGCTAACACAGAGCCTCAAGCAGCATTTGCAGGCTGGAGCCCTTTCCATTAAAATCTCAAGGCTAAATCAAAGTTAAATTGATTGAAGATGCTTACTTGTTACTATTTGAAAACTGGTAACATGTTTCACATAACTGAGAGTTTTACAATAAATTAACACTATTGAGATCTTGATGTTGCAGGGCTCACGTTGTTTCACACATTTAAAAATACTACACATTCTTTTGGCCTCTGTTTAGCAAAATACCTTTAAGTCTTACCAACTGCATTCTAACTTAAGAGACTCATCCAAGAACTTCCTGAGCATTTGCCTTCAATGTTTATTCTGACATGAAAAAGCTATTAAATGAAGCTTTTTATAATATAGTGTTTACCATCCAGAATAGCCACTCTAACAAAACACAGGACTGACAGTGAGTGAATAGTGTCAAGAAAAAGTTTGTTAATACCCTAATAAGAAATAGCTAAGTCTTATTAACAGTTACTAGAAATTATTAAATGCAACTGCACATTATGTTCCTTGAATGCATTGGCAAATCAAAGGTTAGCTTCACATCAGATTTAAGATAAAAAAAATAAGACACACTAAGATCAAAACTATCTATGCATATAACTTAGGGTTTTTTTTTCATATCATCTATTGCCTTCAAACATGGCACAGGCCAGATTGTGTCACTCTACAGACAATAAATCACAGCTGAGAAAATAATGTCCTTAAAACGTAACAAATTATGCAGCAACCTAAAACATGCTTCTGTTCTCAACTGGCTATAAAACCAACCATTTAATGGCCTGCTTGTATATTTCCAAAATACACACACACAAAAAAATCCAAGCTATGATTGTAAAAAAGAAAACTTAGCCTGAAAATTCTCCAAGGAGTTCTACAAAGAATTTACAACCAGCATTTATGGTTTGCTGAGGGTGGATGGGGAAATTTTGCCTTTTTTTTGTTGGTTTTTTTTTTGGTGCAGGTTTAAAATTGAGGCATTGTGGTTTCCAACTTCCCAACATGCACTGTACAGTGAGATCAATATAACCTCTGTTCAGCAGTGAAACAGAGAGTTCCTACCCACTGGTGGGACTAGTAAACTACTCAAGATTTTTCTCCCCAGCAATGAGCGTTCTCTAAGATTTTATTTTAATGTCTTTTATATTCTGCAAGATACAGGAATACTGAAAACCTTAGAGATACAGCTCAATATTGAATAAAGACAGCCTAACGTGGTGGGAGGGGAGAAGGTAAGTCTTGTTTTATTCATTATTGAGAGGATCTCTGAGGCTTTCATTATTTGTCTTTTATAGGTAAGAATGTACCAATGAAAACCTGTGTGACCCACTCCATATTAAATAAAAAAAGACTTACTGTACCTATCTCCCTGCTCCAGTGCTGACCAGAGGTGTTACTCACATTACAGGTCCAGTGAATGCTGGATCATCTCAGCGCGAAAGCAAAGTCTGTGACCATGGGTCAGCAACTTCAGGGACCTACTAAACAAACAAAAACATGGAACAGAATCTGATAATCCACTAACTCAGTCCCGCATCTAACGCTGAGAAGGTTTCACTGCTCAGAACACTTCAGGACAAACACTTGGATTATCTTTAAAGTCAGGGCAAATTATCCAGTTACCTCTTTGTATTTTTCAGCAAATCTTGCAAATTTCTCTATCATTTCAGCCACAAAAATAACATCCATCTTATCAGAAAAATTGGCTGCCTCGACGGTGTAAGCCAAGAGCTGTCTCGCTGTTGCCACCGCGTTAGTAAGGTTGAGCGGCATCTACACAGAGAAGAAACAGGAGCATTCTGAGGAAATCAAGTACAGGAGAGAGGAAACACCTCAGGAACTAACAAACAAGCATTTTCCCAAAGAGGATGGCAATCCTCATGTTGATCATAGTGTTTTACTATCACCTTATGTGCCAGCAAAGCCCTTCTCTACAAGCCACAGCACCACCATTTTTACGT
>VWYK01113072.1:0-10132 GCA_013399775.1 Semnornis frantzii | reverse complement strand
TGAACATTTGTACAGATACCTTTCTACTTCATTCTAAAAAGACTGCTTTTAGTGGATAATGGACAAAGAAACACAGAGCACTTGAGTCTAACTGAACAACCACCGACTGATGAATTTTGCTTTGTTTTTTCTATATAATCACAGACAATAAAACATTTCAGGCATTAATCTGTCTTAAGGATAAAGGGGATATGAGAACACCTGGTACACCATTAGCTCAAGGACTGTTCTGTGCTAACAAAAATGTAACAAGGAAACTGATAATCCCATAAGCACAAAAACACTACCCAGGAATTGATAAGAAATAGTAATAGAAAGCTTATCTGCTAGTGAGAGGAAGAACAAGCTGGATAGCTGCACTTACATTTATCTGACTATTTTTGGTATTTGGAGACACTGCTTTGTTTGTGGAGACAGCTGCATGTACTTGCACCTCTAGGGTGCTCGCTCGGCCTTGCTATTGGCAAACAGTTAACAGCTACATTCATCCAGCTGGGATAGAGACACCTCATGAGTGGAGTTTTGCAGTGTGTTTTGAACTTCAGCAGTTAGGAAGGAAAAATGCTTAGCTTCACGTTGTCCTGCTGAATTTGGCAGGTAGGCCTAACATCTCTAACAATCATAATTATAAATGTAACAGCAGGTATTAAAAATTAGTTAATCTGCATAAATCTGCATAAATCAACAGTGGGGACATGAGCTCATGTTTCTATATTTTAACAAGGACATTCTCATTTCTGTATGAAGACTAAGTAGATGTGAAAACATTTAGAAGCTTCTGTTACCACTGCAACTGTGCCAATGCTCTGGATTTAAGAATTTTCCTTTTCACAATTACTAAATAGGTAGGAAGAGAAAAAAATGTTTAGGATAAGGATTGAGACAGAGAGCCATACTTACTTCATAGGATTATTTTCTGGTAGGTAGTATATCAAATCTCTCATGGTCATTTTAGAATGATCTGGTGGAGAACGTCCTTCAATTATTGGAGGCCCGTGTTTCAACTGTTTCATCATAAAAAGAAAAAGCAAAGCCATAAATTTAACCTGAAACTGCTTTGCATTTCACAAGTTAATATTTTAATTTGTTTACCAACTGCCCCATTCAGGGAGCTTTGCTCTTTCCCTCCCACAACTGAACTAAGTTTACCTTAAAAAGTGTCCCTCTGCCAGAGAGGATGCCACAGATCTGTAAGTGATTTCCCCCCTCAGAGACATGCAGTATTTAGCACCATGTAACTACTCAACAGCCCAGAATTCAGTCAACAAGCAAGCCGAAAAGACAGCAGAAACCCCAAATCCCAAGCTTCTTAAAGCACATTTCCATACTGTGGAACACAACATTGTAAAGCTGACATTCACATGCCAAAAAGGCTAGTGTGCCTGATCAATTAGTGGGGCAGTCTGTATTATGAGGGAACATAGAGCTACCACTGCTCATGAGCTGACTGAACCAATACAGAGTCATTGTGTGTCACAGACAGTTAGCAACAAGCAGCTGATGACCACCAGAAAATACAACTGCAAAGAGACAAGGCATGGCAGGTGAATCACAGGTCCTTGCCCTTCACAGGGCAGGACTATCCAAGGCAGAGGCCTACCATCCTTTCTTTCTTCAGCTCTTCTTTAAGCATTTCTCTCAACTTCCGAGCTTTGAGGATCCTTTCACGGTCAGAACAAATTCGTTTCTCCTTTACAGGAGGTGGTTTTGTAGGCAGATTTTCCTCCTGTGCTCCTGATCTTTCCTGTGTTGGTCTCTCCTTGAGGGGGGAAGCTACGTTCTTCTGCAAGCCATCATCATTCTTTTGAGCAGCTACACATACAGTTTGCTCTTTGCTCACTGATTTTTTTAGTGGGGAGAATTGTGGCACTTGTGGCACAGGTGTTTTCTTTTCGGGCAGCATGGGAGGCTTTACAGGGCTTTCAGCATGGCTCTTTTCTGATGGAGAGGCCTCCTTCTGCAACAAAGCACTGCCATCAGGAGCCTGTGATGCTCTCGTCTGTGGCTTTGATGCAGGCTGGCGAGCAGACGAAGGTGCAGCTCGGGGTTTGACAAGATTGGGCATGGTGGAGATCCGTTTTCTCCTCTGCATAGGCAGCTCTGCAGGTTTACTAGCTTCGGCAGCATCATTTGAGCCATCAGTCTTGTCGCCACTGGAAAATTTAAGACAGCATTTTGAAATACTTTAGTGACAGACTTGTAACTCTCACATTCAAGATACATCTCTGTGACAATCAATACAATCAGAATGCTGCAGAAAAATACTTACAGGCAAGAAGCCACATCAGAACCAAGCTGTAGCTGCTACTTCCTCAAAACAATCAGCTCTAGCAATCAACATATTACTTTATAACTTTAATTACTATTAATTTATACACTTGATTCACATGTTCCTCCCCCCGATTTTTTCGGAAGGCTCTCTGCTTTCAGCTGAGAATACCAAACATCAGAATACAATAAAATTTTCTTTAAAAAAATACCCCAGTATTAACAATGTTTAAATAAAGCTACACGCAACAAGTAGTTGGTGATTTTCATTATAATCAATCTGAACATTCCACTAGAGGTGGTAGATGCCCCATCCCTGTCAATATTCCATGTCAGATTGGATGGAGATCTGTGCGAGCTGCTCCAGTTGCAGATTCCTTGCTGAATGCAAGGGGGTTGAACCAGATGACCTTTAAAGGTCCTTTCCTGCCTAAAGCACTCTGTGACTCTATGATCATACATCAGCAAGCAGACGACATGCAAGCTGCGAATTACAAAACGGCTTTCAGCAGTTAAACTGGCTGATACTACGCTACCGCTCACACTCAACACATTGACTTCTGGCTTTCCTGGAAAGCTTCCTCATTTAAGTATTTCTTCTATCCTTTACACAGAAGTAATTTTCAAAGAGCATGCAAAATAGTCTGAAGAAGAGAGGACTGAAGGGGAATCCCATAAGTGCTGATCAATACTTAAATGGTGAGTGTCAGGAGGATGGGACCAGTCTGTTTTCAGTGGTGCCCAGTGACAGGATAAGGGGCTACAGGCACAAACTAAAACATAAGATGCTCCCTCTAAATATGAGGAGGAAGTTCTCTAATTTAAGGGTAATGGAGCACTGGGACAGGCTGCCCAGAGAGGTGGTGGTATCTCCATCTCTAGAGGCAATAAAAACCCACCTGAATGTGTCCCTGTGTCACCTTCTCTAGTGATCCTGCCTAGGCACGGGGCTTGGATTCCATCTCCAGAGTCTCTCCCAACCTCTTCCATTCTGTGACTCTGTGATTGTCAGCTAGCATTACCTTCCTGAACAAGCACCTGGTTCACTTAGCCATTTTCTGAAAGAGTCAGAAGTAAGTGACTTTGAAGGAATACAAGAAAAGTGTAAACACACAGATGGACTTTTCCAGATCCTCTACAGCTACTGTCTGTAGGCCAGAAGATGCTTTTGTTAAATTGCTGCATTTATCTGCCTAACACTGTGAGTCCATACACATTTTTAGCACATAGAACATCCCTCAGGAAGGAGTTCAGTAGTTCAGTTACATGGTGCCTGTGTGTTCTGAGTAAGAACCATGCAAGTTTCATTCAACACCCTCTGTTTTTCATTCTCCACATCATCAGTTTTATGGAGATCTGGATCAGAGAGCCGCAATAGGTATCTGAATAGTCAAATACAATTCAGCAGAAAATGTATCTGAAAAAAAAAAAAAGAATCTTATGCTCAGAGAATTTCCACTTCTCTGATAATCAGCAAAGCCTATTCAGCATCTACGAAACAAAACAAAGTAATTGACACTGCAGATACAGCCCTGAGTTGCTGTAAAGGAAAACCTTAGCGTGGAAGCAGACATGACATTTCGACATCTGTCTTTACCTTTGTGTCAGACCACACATAAATACATAATACATAAATAATAAACACATTGTACTGTATGTCACCAATTACTGCACTTCGAAAAATCAAACTGTGTGACTTCCCTCAAATCCACTCTTCCTATACCTCGGGGACAACCAAGTGGCCAATTTTCAAAGTGCATCATCTGGAGAGACAGTTCCCAAAGAAGTTAATGATGCCAGCTCTGCAATCAGCTCCCAGAGGCCTGCTGTCTTGTATTTGGTTGCTATAAACGTTCAAAACCAACCAAATCTTTAAAACACAGCTAATCAGTGGAATTTAGCATGACTAAACAAGGACAAGAAGGGGGCAGCTCTTAGCTGAGCTTTTGCTCCCAGGACTAGAAGTTTCCCTGACAGCCTCCCAGAAGTCGTGTTTTGGCTACTACCTTCTCCCTCCAGCTGTAGGACCCCTCGCAGCACTCCAGTCATCTGCCTGTCTCTTCTAGAAGACCATCATTACCGAAACCTGCACCTTTTCTAATCCAGAGAACCTCTTTACTAGCCACATTACACACATTTCACTGCACTGGCAACCTGAAGAGATTCGACATGAACAACTTGCAAAAACATCACAAACAGTCCTAGATTTCATCTATTAGGCTCCGTGTTTTTCTCAAAACACTAGGATGTGGTTTAGTGGACTTGGACACTTTGGTTATTTCCCACATTTATGGATGAAAATATTCTATGAGCCTGTTATTTGTATGACAAAGGTCTGCTTTCCAAGCTAGGTGAATAGATCCCTAGGACAGTCTCCCTTTCAGAAGGGAGTCTAGTTTGGAAACTCACAATTAGATTGCAGTGAAGCACCCATTAAATTACAAGCACAAAAGTCTCTAATAAATCTGCTGAATAATCAGCAACAGGACTACCTAACTGAAAACCAGCAACTGTTCCTTCACTTATGGAAAAAGTACTGGATAACACATGATCCAGCAACCTGATCTACCTAACATAAAAATGTTATAAATAAAACTGGAAGCACCCTTACACCACAATGAAAAACAAGTTTAACTACAAAAGATGCAAGACACGAGTTCAAAAAGAGGCAGCATAAAGACATCCCATGACATGCCACGGCAACTTGTCTAATACTAAAATTTCTAGCCACAGGAAAAAAAAAAAAAAACCAAGAGAACACTGTACAAAACCCAGGACCGTCCCGTTTCAGCTAAAAGAAGGATGCAAAACCAACCAGTTAGAAGAAGTGTAAATGTTGTTCTGAAGAGGAATTATCAGACTAGGGAAATGTGCTGAAGAACTGGTCTGTACTGCTTTTGGTGGGGACAGAGTAAAGTTTCTTCACAGCAGTTCATGCAGTGCTAGGTTTCAGATCTGTGACCAGATCAGTGCTGACAGTACACCTCTGTATCAGTTACACCTGAGCATTGCTTACATAGCAGCAAAGCCTTTTCTCACACCACCACACCAACAAGTGGGCTAGGGATGCACAAGAA
Organism: Semnornis frantzii; assembly: GCA_013399775.1. Lineage (NCBI taxonomy): Eukaryota > Metazoa > Chordata > Aves > Piciformes > Ramphastidae > Semnornis > Semnornis frantzii. The sequence continues at coordinate 4,787 of VWYK01113072.1, read as the reverse complement.
CCTTGAAGGAAACACAGGGCAGCCAGCCTCACCTGACCAAGGAGGTATTCCATACCTTACACTCAGCATATAAAGCTTGGGGTAAAAGGAATAAAGGAGGACATTTGGAGTGATAACATTTGTCCTCCCAAGTAACAGCTACAAAACTGAAGCTCTGCTTTCCTGGAGATGGCCTTGTGATGGGGAGTGGGGAATGAATGGCCTTACTTTGCTTTGCCTGTGTGCACAGCTTCAGTTTATTTATTAAACTGCCTTCACATCAACTGATGAGTTTCCTCTTTTTTGTCCTTCCCATTCTGGTCCCATCCTACCATCCCAAGTAGCTCTGTGAGGCTTAGAGGCCAGCGAGGATTAATCCACCACAGCAAGGTCCTGAACGACTGACTGGTCAAAGAAGCAACCTTATGATACACTGTAAGTGCTTTTAATTGCAATGACAAAGTTACCCAACCTAAAAGAAAGTGCTCCCTTGCTAAGGCGTGAAGAAGTGAACAGAAAACAGAAAGTGCTGTTAGAATGCAAACTTAAAGTCGTTCAGTTACAAAGGGCAAATATTTCTTTTTTGCTGCATACAGCAAACCAGAGTTCCCTGCTACTGCAGTACCAGAAAAACTGACGGTCAGACCACACTAGGCCACTCCTTTGCAGTCTTATCTTATAAATCACCTCCAGCATCGGCACTGCAAGAACAGGACAGTGAGGCACGTCTTGATCAGGTTGCAAATGGGTCAGACACCCCTGCAGTCGTTATTCTCTTATCACACACACCCCTATCACAAGACACCGACCGATGGGCAGCGCAGCACCTCTACTTCAGGCGGGTCTTCAAAGTGAGACAACTCCAAAGCACAGCAGGGACAATCAGCAGCCGAACGGCCGTGACAACACATGCCGTTAGGCAGCCGGCCACCACTACACCCCATGAGGCTTCTGAAGGGACGGGGGAGGGGAAAGCTCACGCTCCCCACCTCCCCAGGACCGTCCCGTTCGCCGTGGCACTGGCCCCGGCCGATGAAGCCCCGCGACATACCCCATCCTATCCTTCCCCACAACCCTGGGGAGCCTCGGCGGGACTCACCTCTCAACCCCCGGCGCGACTGGCGGGGGTTCAGTTGCCTCTCCCGCCGCACTCTCTGTACTGGCAGCCACAGGGGAGTCCGAACCCTGAGGTTTCGGGTCAGCTGCGCTGCCGGCACCTCTGCCCGTGGGCCGCACATTGGGCCGCACATTGAGACGGGCACGGCGGAACATGGCGGCGGCGTCAGGGGCGCGCAGCCCGGTAACGCCGAGAGTCTCACAGCCTCACGGCATGTCCCCCTTCCCTTCCCGATGGGCGCGCGGCCGCGCGTCATCAGCGTGCGCCGGCAGAAAGGGGAAAGGAGTTGAGCGTGGGCCCCCTTCCCAGGCCGCTGATTGGCCCAGACGCGCCGCCTTCCGCAAGCGTCGTGACGTCACGGTCCACCGGGGCTTTGTAAGCTGGCGGCCGCGGCGGCTTCGAGCGTTTGCAGGCCGCTTGGTGAGTGGTGCTGTTTCGGAGCCCTTCACCATGACCCGTGAGTATCGGCGGGCCTGGCGGGGAACGCAGCCGGTTGGGGGTCGGCAGGTGGTTGGTTGGGCGTGTGTGCATGTATGCGTGCGTGTGCGTGCGTTTGGCCGCTTCAGCGGACCGGAGAATTGCGGCCTGGGAGTCGCCCCGAGGGCTCTGTGAGTCTGGGAGCGAGGGTCAGCCCAAGGTGTGGTGCCGCTACTCCTTGTGGGCTTCTCGTTCCTCCATGGCAAAATCCTTCAGAAAGCGGGGGCGGCTGGGACTGGGGTCTCCCGCACTCTACTCATCCCAGTCTTGAGGTAAAAATATTCTCACCCCATCCCCTGTTGCGGCCGGGCGAGAAGCGGAGGAGAGGTGGTGGTGGCTGTGACAGTACTTATATTCAGTGTCAGCCCTGGCTGTTGTCCTGTTTGTGCATAAAGGGATTTCATATCATTGCTGAGTATTTAGTAACACAATGATTAAATGGTGGTTATTAAGACTGCTGTTGAAAGGGCAACGGAACCTGTTAGTCATTGCCATATTCCAAAGTAATGTTGGTATATCTGCCTAAAAATGTTGGAGAACTGAAATAAAACCTAGAATACCCGGGGAGATCTGGCTGGTGGCTGTGTTACCTTATGCATGTTATCCTTGATAGTAGAGAAGCTCGTTTGTGGAGGGACTTGTACATTCACACATAGTGGCTTTGAAGCTACTGTACTGCTGGAAACATAGGTGAAGACTTGGATAAACACTATATGCATAAATAAGGTTTTGAATTTGAGAGAGAGGCAGAATTTTTCCTGATTCCCCCCCCATTCTGTTCTGCATGATGCTAGAATAAGGATAGCTTAAAGAGAGGGACAGCATCCCACACCCAAGTGTAGCGGAATAATAACATTTAGTTTTGGGACAACCTCGTCAAATACAATGTGTGAAATACTGCAAGTGTGTGAGTTGTGATGTGTAACCATAGTGTCTAATCTTGGCCTTTAGTACATGTGTCCATAGTTCAACTCTCTGTTAGTCAGGCTTGCACTAGACCTTGTGATTTAAAACAGACAGTAAAACAGAGTAAGAATGTGTTGCTTATTATCAACATAACACGCATTCCAGTTCAAAAATTTGCTGCACTGCCAAATTTCAGGGTATCTGAAAATTGAATAAAGCTATGAAAGTAGTGATAACTAGATGATTGGAGGGGGATTTTTTTCATCGCTTGTCTTCCATTATTTGTTCTTGCGTTAAATATCTGTTTACTTTTGCTTTCTATTTTTGGGACACAGTGACAGGCACTTTTCTGCTTTAAGTGGTTAGATTCTCTGCTTTTTAGAGCTCATGACCTCAGTAGCCAATACTTTCTGCTGTTCTCTTTGATCTCCTTACAGCAGAGATGATTACTGCTTGTTCTAGTGCTGTTCAGAGGTCTTTAGCTTATCTTTCTTTTCAAGAATAGACAGATTTTTGGAGCTCGAGGAACAGGGACAGGTTGAGCTGAGGCATATATCTTGCGGAGGAAGACAAGGACAGGGCATAGGCATGAGTTATGAGCAGGAAAGGTGTACGAGTTCATCCTCAAGCTGCCACATTACAGGAAGCTGATTTGTCTTCTGTAAGGACTGGACCCTGCTTCACAGGAAATTTAGGTTGATTGTTATGGAAAATAGCAAACAGCATTGTGTTGCTTGGAGTCAGGGATATGTTCAGCATTCCAGGTGAAATACTGGGCCCAAGCAACCCTTGGCAATGTTTCCTTGGAAGCGCAGGTGGTATAAGTTTCTTTTCGAAGAGTTGTCTGTTTCTGCCTCGCATGCACTGCTCTGCTCTCCCTGCTCATCTTTGCTGTGCCAAGCTTTTCAGTGGTGGTAAGAGGATGCTTCATTTCTTTAGGTACCACAGAAGAGCTGTTTCATTGCTGTTATCTCGTTTGTGTGACGTACATGCCTACTGAGCACCATTAAACTCAAGAACCATTTATAGCCTGGAATGCATCATCTGCTCATGAGTCATCAAGTTGTAATCATCAGCAGTACTGCCAGTGACAGCTGTTTTATTTTGGTTTCTGAGCAAATAATGCCCCTTCTACCTGGACTCTGGAAGAGGATGTCACTGAATACTAGTGGGGAGAATGGATCAAGAGTACTCATAGCTTTTTCAAAAGTTAGTACTTCTACCACAGATGTTCATCTTCCAATGCAGGAGCAGCTCCCAGGAAGCAGGTGTGTTGATTTGAGCTTCTGGCATTTCTAGCCAGACAGTACACATGCTGGTATTGAGAATGCACAATGCTCCTGTTACCTCTGCTGGGCTGTTCTTATCTTCATGTTGACTTGGCAGGTGCCTCTTAACAGCTCAGAAATGAAGAGAATACGAAGCTCCGTGGGTCATATCAACAAGTTGTTTAATATTGGCTTAGTCCTAAACTAATGCCTGAAATTACAGGCACCTGAAGATTGCAGAGATCTGTCTGAGACTGAAGGATAGCATAGAGGGTCCTAAGACTGAAGAGACACTGAAAAGAGGCACAACAAAAATTAGAGGGAGATGGAACTTTCATTTTGAGCATGGAAAAATGTGATGGTGTTGTGCTGGTTTCAATCTCATGCCTTGATTCTATTGTCTGAACAGAAAGATTTCATGGCCAACTTGCCAGCAGGTCAGGGGACTGGTAGTTGTGGGGAAAGCTCAGCAGCTGTCCCCCAAAGAGATGTCTTCTGTGGTGGAAATAGTTGTGGTTCTGTGTGTGTATATATACAATAAGCTCACTGCAGTGCTCAAATACTGTGTTTCAAGTGAAACATCTTTGTCTTTGGAGGTCACCTCTTTAATAGTTTTGGGGTGTAATTAACTGAATGGACAAATAGGGAACAGCATTAGGGTTGTCCACCCTGTCCAGGGATGTTGGTGAGCAGTTTGTTCTGAGAAAGTGCTGAGTTGCTCTACTCTGAAGAGGGTGTCTGGAGAACAAGCTGGAGTTTTGACTGCTTTGACTTCAGCTTTGTCAGCCCTGCTGCCTTTGCACGGGGTTCTGGGGTATCTGGTAGATGTAACTTTCCACAGTCCTTATGTCTTTCCAACACCAGGGTGAGGAGAATCTCAAGCACATTTTATAAGGTGTCTCTTGCGTCCTTCACAGACCTATGTTATCTAAACAGATGTTCTACTTGTCAGCCATACAAGGACAGGCAGGAATTGATAGGCTGTGTGTTTTGATATGTCAGCCGTGAGTCATTTGAGTGTGTTTACCTCCTCACCAATA
>VWYK01113069.1:3297-47461 GCA_013399775.1 Semnornis frantzii | reverse complement strand
CAACCACCTTGACATCTGCTGGAGAAGCAGCATGACAAGATGTGGGGAATCCCAGAGAGTCCAGGAATACAGAGCATAGCTTCTGAAGCCAGGTAGTAGACAGCCCTGCCAGAAAGGATGCAATGCTGGACCTGATGGTCACCATTAAGTACACAGCATTTCAAGCTTGGTGCCCTCCATGGGGCAGAGGTACAAGGAATGGAAATATATGGCTAATTACTGATATTTGTTACTTGCTGTTGTGTTTATAAGGCTGCTGCCCTCCCCTTTACAGCCTCATTCTGGCACCTGCCATTGTTATTTCCATCAGTCTAGAAAAGGTGCAACACCACCAGTCAGTTTTTCTGACCCATTAGGCCAAAAGGATGTAGATTAAATTTGCCTCTGCCTAAGGACAGATCTCAGTATCTTGCAGTGTGTCACAGCCCACAGAGCAGCCCTGTTGGTGATGGAAAGGCTTCCCCTAAACTGCAGCTACAAACAGCTCAGGCAATCAGTTCCACTGAAAGAGTAACTGGGTGACAGAACTCCAGGCATTACTGAGTTCCTGTTCTGGTGAAAGGAAGAAAAAGATAAACTACTTCTAAATACATCACATCTACTCACATGATTATTATTAATTAGGACAATCAGGCAAAGAAAACCAAGCTTTTATTAGCTGAAGCAGCAGTTTGGGAGCAACTGGCACTTATTTCTCATTGCTTAAGCAATAGATGCAAGCTGAACCAGTAACCAGTGAAGGGTACTGGAGCTGAGTGCTTGTGCAAAGTCTAATGGCCACAGAACAGACAGATCTATGTGTTGCCCAGGGTAGGACTGCATGAATGACCCTGAAAGGAGAAGGCTGCTGCCTCACATCGTGGCAAATAAACGTTCATTAGTCTCACTGTGACATTTTTATACCTCACATGAGTCAATTTTGAGGTAGGATTGATGCAAGAACCTTCAGTGCACCAGTGGGTAAGTGCCACCTTTGGCATGGAAAAACTGGAACAGTGGACTTCAGAGAAAAACCCACCCTTGCTTTGCTAATTCCTGCTCTCCCAGAAGCACCAAGCAGGTACCTGGAGAAACTTCCCAATGTGAGTGACACAGTCCTGTACCCACCACTGCACAGCACCTACAGAGAAGCTCTGACAAATGCAACCTTGCCCCAGTGCCTAGATCTAACACTTCTGTAGAGGAGATGGAAGAAGAAAATCTTTGTTCATGGCCTGGTGTGGGGTTACTGGTTTAAACCTCAGGTGGAGATGGATTTACAGTGATAAATCTGCTCAGGCATGGCAGTGGCTGAGGTGCAAACATTGTACTGCTGACGAGAGAGCTAATCTGCAAAACAGAGCATCCTAAACCACAGCAGCACTTTGCCTCAGGGAACATGAGTCAGGGTGCTCAGATTGCACTGGTTTCTATTAATTGCCTACTTAACTCCAAAGAGCCAGACGTGGCTATTTCATTTAAACCTAGGTGTTCACAAACTTAAAATAGAATAAAATATAGGTTATAGCAAGAGCTGCCTAAAAACTAATTTGACTTCATGTCCCTGTGCTGTAATGTGATGCAAAAACGAAGCAGTGGCAGATGTGGAGCCACTAATAAAAGACTCTCTCCTGAGCACCCCCTTTGCCCAGTGTCCAGGCCTTACCCTTGACATTTATACCATGGCCTTCACAGAACAGATCTTGCCCAAAAGGTTTAAACTCTGTCTTACCTAAGCACAAAACCAAATTGTAACACTTCATAAACTAGCAAGCTAACACTGTGTCCTGCTTCATTTTGCTAAAAAAACAGGAGTGCAAACACCCATCTGGGTGTAAAGAGGGTTTGAAAAGGCAAGAGGAGAGATTTCCTGGGCATGCTCCTTATTTGCAGCTGGTGAATTCTCCTCTCATATAAACCCCATAACTGGGGCCAGCTATAGCAGAAACCAGTTACTAAAATCTGCTTTGTATTTCAGAGAATGCATGATCTTGGTCAGTAACACTCAGGACTTTCTTTTATGGTGTGCTGCAAAAGCAGCCTGGGATGCAGGTATTTTCTGATTCATCAGTTGTTGGCACTTAGTGGATTGCACTTTGCCATGAGTTCCAAGTGAAACTTGCCTTGAGTGGAGCCTGTGCTTGGATATTATGACCTGTGCAAACAGCCAGAATTTCACACTGCAAAAGAAGCCTCCCATGAGCTATTAAGAGATGCAGTTGCTGAAAACAAATGCTGGGAACTATTTTTAAGTGCCCTAAGATGCATTATTCAGACCTTAAAAGCCCTGCTTCACTAGTGTGGCGCAGTCACCGGCTGGTGCAGTGCTGTGTGAGAATACAGAACACTTCTGGACAGGTCTGAGCTGAGTTGAGCAAAGGCTCTCCAGTGCCACCAGTTTTACAGCAACTTGGGGACTGAGCCCTAGAGGTCTGTTTACCTTCAGTCTCTCCCTGTGAGAAATGAAGCAATAGCAGCAGCAGACTGCACTGGCCTGTAGGAAACTCACTGCTGGGGTGGTTTTTTTCCACCACCTGCCAAAGCCCCTGACAATCCAACTTTACCCCAACAGGGAGACAGAGGAAGGAGAGGGAGATGCAATGGCAGATGGCAAGCCACAAGGAGGTGAGAACCACATGCTGCACTTTGGCACTCGGTGACAAGGACAACTTTACAGTAACCTAGTTTGCTTATAAACTGGATGAGGATTACTTGCCACTATTTTTCCCCTTATCTTCAGTCAGATCATTGTAAGGCATGCTAAAACCTATACAATTAATTAATTGCCTTGGCTCTGGAAATCTGTATTCCTAATGTTGATGAGACTTAAGAGAACCAATTTTGGTATGGTTAAGCCAGACGTTGTTGTGTGATTTCAGGCTTTGTTAGTTTCAATGTGCAGATGAGCTGGGGGACAAATTTCATTCCCCAGTAAAGCACCAAGGAGCCTCTTGGTTGTCACTGTTTACCTGGCCTGAGTGCCCCAGGAATCTGCAGAAATTCAGCAGAGGTTTTGCTGTACCTTCTGCATATCTCTGTCTTCAAACAAAATCGTGCTTGATGGAGGCAGACAACAGGTAAGGGGACATGAAATTTGACTCTGTTTGCTGAAAAATGGTTCTTCTGTCTGCTTCTATCCATTAAAATTAACTTGCTATCTAAATGGATCTTGTCTAAATTAATTGTGTTGTCTGCGTAGTGCTCCCCAAGGAGTGCACCAAAATACTGTTACATCTTTGCCTGTTCTTGGCTGATTGAGGTATTAGTTAATTATATGAACAAGTCTAGGAAATAAAAGTAGGTTTCATGTGAGTAGTGGGGACTAATGCTTCATATGTGGAGCTCGACAGTGGTCACTTTGCTGCGTGACCTGGTTCACCACTCCATAGTGCCCTAGATGGTTGAGGCAGGTGTACAGAAGGCATCATGGACGTAGCAGCTTGGTTTCCTCCTTGGCTGGTAGCTGTTTGCTAACTTCACAAGGCCTGTCAGGACTTTTAGCTACAGAAAGGACTCCCTTGCTGACACTCTTGTCCTTTCTGTGGTGTGGAAAGCAAACACTTAAATCACCAAAGCTTACTTCAGCTCTGTGCTTAAGGGAAGGCAAAAGGCTATTTTCTCTGCCACTAGCTTATTTGGAACACTAAATATCTGCTTCTAAAATCATAACTATTTAGTTGGAACAAGAAATGAGTACATAGTACAGTGTAAGAATGCAAAACCTGTAAACTTAATAGTTGCAGTAGCTATTTTATGCCACTCTCCAACGAACACTTTGCCCTCCTGCAATATGCCTGTTTCCAGTGTGCCTGCTACCAAAAACAATACAATGTTTAAATATTTGAAAAACAGAACTTACTTTGTGATTTAGCTATGACCAGTGATATTTACATTTCAAAACTCAGACTTGATTTGAAAATAACCATATTCCAGGAAAATAGGTGTTATAAACTGTGTTCAAAGACTGAGAGGCATTCAGGTGCTTGCTTCCCACAACAGGACAAACTCCCTCAGACACAGTTGGGATTTACCAAGCCCCTTGGTTTCCCATCACAGGGTCAGTGGAACCTACAGGAGGGATGTGGCACTGTTTGTAGCACCTCAGAAGTGCTCAGACTCTGCTGGTGGCTCTTCTGAACTAAATGCAGAGCAAGACACTGACCTGGATGCTGCTACCTTGCATTGACCCTGACCAACAGGACACAGACTCAGTTCTGTGTGACTGTCACCTTGCTGATTTTTCACAATTTATTTCATTGAAACAGTCAGTTGTGCCTGGGTGAATTCTCCAGGGGCCATAGTAGGTGCTCTCAACTCTGCCAGTGGTATTGAGGCATATGGGAAGTTCTTTTATTTACATATTTAGAGTGTAAAGGACTTTGACACTTGATTGCAAAGGAGTTTGCTATAAGAGACTGCAAATTCCAGAAGACATACAGATAGTACTGAAGTTCTCAGACAGATGGAAGAGGCTGTGAGGGATGTTCTCCTATCGTAGTCTACACAAAGAAGAAACAGATTCGACTCAGGATTAGCATCCAAGATCTATTTTTCAGATGCCATCTATTGACTGTGGCAGGGAGAGCCTACCTTTGAATCCCACATCCCACAGGCAACTCATTTTTGTGAAGAGCAAAAACGCATTCAAGCCCTGATAACCCTGAAACTTGGCTTAGGAATGCTGTAATTAGAGCTTGTGTTTTGCTACTTGGAGCTTCAAATCTGCTTATCAAACCTGGAGACTTGGCTCTAAAACCAGCATTTGTGTTAAAATGCTGTGCAAGTTACACTTGAGATTTGTTAAAACAACCTAGCCAACTCTGAAAGGAAACCAGAAACAAAAAGGGGAGGGGGGAGAGGTGGGGGGAGAGGAATGGCCAAATTCCTATATCCAAATATTTTTACAGCATGAGAAATTGAACTAATAATGCTTCTGTCTGGTTAACAGCTGTCAAAGGATGAAAAATAAGCTACTGGGAATGTAGTCAATCACTCACTCCTTTTAATGTGGTGTGAAATCCATAAAGGCACTTATAGTGAATCTTAATGTGTTTTATGGAAAAATCAGTGGTAGCTGTGTTGAAGAGAAGCCAATTTTTAACAAGCAGCGTCTGGTGCTTTCCAGGCGACTCTACGCATGTGTGTTCTGTGGGGAAAGATGAGTTTGCTCTGTTTGCCTCTGGGAATGCATGTTTAGTAACATTCCTTCTCCTCCCCCTTGCCCCCCACTCCCGGTGGGTCACATAAGCTTCATTCAAAAAACCACATCTGACCTTCACCTAATTCCTCTCTGTCAGGACTGCAGTTTTGACCTACACGCAGCACAGACAGGTCCTCTCCTGGCAGCACACACATGCCACGGCCCCGGGGACATAACCATGACAAGTCCTGCTGGTTGCTGAGCCTGTTTCTGAGGCAGTGCAGCAGGTGTATCCCTGTTTGCAGGGCTGTGGCCCCGAGCTGTGTGCTGCAGTCTCTAACCCGTGGGTAACGCAACACTGCCCTGCGTGACACAGCGAGATATGAACGTCTGTGAAGAGCTCAGTGCTGCAGCACTCACACAGCAGCCTCTGTAGAGCCAGAGATAGCTTTGTTAAATCAGGGTGACAATGCTTGTGACAGAGCATTGAGAAATGAAGTGCTCAGTGACTCTGCACAAGGAATGCATAGCTCAGGTTGTTGAAGGATTTGTTTCCCTGTGGCCCTGCTCTTTGCTGGGGTTTGTGGGATGGACACAGCTGGGTACAGCTGTGATGGTCACAGTCTGTGGCATCTTCCTCATCCTGCCTCAGAGGAGATATAATGTATCAGGTGGTGCTAATGTATGGCCTAAAGCTTGCTTTGGTCATTCTCATCCTCCAGCTCAGCAGATCCCTGGCAGGTTTTAGCCTGGTGTCCTGGGTGACTGCAGAGAAGCTCATCCTGCCCACGCATGAAAGGACAGCCAGTCCCAAGGCTTTCTGCCATTAAGGTGAGAGCATCATTAAGGTGAAACTTAACTCAAGACACCCCCTTCTTCATATCTTCAGCAGCCCATCAGGCTATGAAAATCAGGCTAGTCATTAAGGACCAGTGGTAGTTTAATCTACATATGTGGTAGTTTAAACTACATAAATGTGCAGTCCTGGGGACCTAAGTGACAGCTCATTTCCCATAAAGTAACAACCACCTGAATCCTGCTCCCCTTTCTCATGACAGATGAATTCTGTGGTCCGAGGCTCACCTGGTGTGCTCACTTCAGGTGATGCTTAGTTAGTTTTAGAGAGAGATAAACTATAAACTTCATGTAACTTCCATGCAGAGAATGGTTAAAAAAGAGAAGTACTGAACAGTCTTGCTGGTTTCTGTCAGTTACCTTTACCTAGTGATCTGTAAAGGTGAGTAACCACTCTTCCTCAAATCAGCCACACAGTTTCATAATGTATCTGTCACAGGTGAGTTAAGCCTCTGCTCCACATCCTCTCCTACCTCTGCAGCACAAATTACACAAGTGGAAGCAACAGAAATGCCTAGAAGTGATATCACACCCAGAGTACCTTCCTAATATCACAATGAATTCTCCTTTCCAACCTGGGAAGGCCACAAGCACAGTCATAAGAGGTCAGCCCAAAATAGAAAGTAAGCACCTCAGGATGGCAGTAGGGCTAACACTGGTGGGCTGCCCAGCTTGATGCCATCAGTGCAACAACAGCTCTGCTTTCAGCTGAGTTCCTTCCAGACATTAGTTTAGAATGCAAAAGTTATCCATCAGAACTAGGCTGTAGAGGAAATAATCAGGGCTGAACATGCATGATGGTTACCCCATTTGAAAAGAAGGTCACTTGTAAGACAAATACACATCATACAGCTGGCTGCAGCCTGCTAGGCCAGTGACCAAATAGGAGCATTGGACTTCCAGTCCTTTAGCCCTTGGAAACATAACTGTTCCTTGATTGTTTCTGGATTTAGGTACTGCATAGCATACAGCTACTACTAAATGTATTACACCAAGCCAATATTCATGCTTTCTTTGCTCTGTTTTCCTCTTTTAACTTAGATCAGCTCCCAGACTCCAAAAATGGCATCTTACAACAACATTGTCTATTAGTGCTAAACAAAATTTGGAGGCTTCCTTCCTATAGCCTCTGTGTTCCCATGTGGTTTTCTTTTATACAGCTGAACATACTATGGCCTTGTGCTTCTCCCCTTTGCTCATGCCAAAAGAAATACATCATGGGTGTCATTAGGATCTTACCTAGTAAAATGCTGCGTTTGCTACTGTTCCCTCACCTTCCACTAAACTCAGTAGCAATGGAGGATGACTGTGAGGCTGAAATCTCAGCTAAGTGAAGCATCTGGGATTTTTCAGTCCCACTGAAATCAGTGGGACATAAATACAATTTTGAACAAACATTTAAGTGCTTTGCCAAATGCAGCTAGACTGCTGAACACAGGTCTCAACAAGAAACTCTTCTCTATTTCTTACCATGGTAACATATTTTGACACACTGTTACAGTACCAAGTCATTCATATCATTTTTAACACATTACAACCAAAAGAAGTCAGCCTGCTGTACTGAAAGTCATGAATAAGAATCATCAGAAGTGGTTTTGCTGAAAAGATCAGCCACACTTGCTTTCATTTTAAAAGTGCAGTGCCTCTCTTTCCTGAGAGCTCCTTCACTTGTGTATCTCTAAGGAAGTCAGGCTAGGAGCTGGTCAGCCAGTGAAGAGACTGGGTGCACATATTTCCAGACAGAAGTGTTGCCCAGGTGTGGGTGGAGAACATTCCATGTCAGATGCCCATAGGTGCCCAAAGGCATGAGCATGTTTAAGGAGAACAGGGATCCACAGTACCACAGAATGATTTAGGTCAGAAAGGACCTTAAAGGTCATCTAGTTGCAAGCCCCCTGCCATGGGTAGGGACACTTTCCATTAGATCAGGTTGTTCAAAGCCCCATCCAACCTGGCTTTGACCACTCACAGGAAGGGGACATCCACAATCTCTCCAAGCAACTGGTTCCAGCCTCTCACTATCCTCAGTAAAGAATTCACCCCTTCTATCTGGTCCAAAATGACCCTCTTCCATTAGAAACACATTATCTCACATCATATCACTACATTCCTTGATAGATTCCCTCCTCATATTTTCTGTGGGTCCCCTTTATAGCACTGCCTATGTAAGGTCTCCCTAGAGCCTTCTCCACACCACAAAATCTCCTGAAGACCACACTGTGGTGTTGACCAGAAGTTTTAGACGTCCAAGTGTATCTTCCCCCAAATACATCCTTTCAATATTTAGTTGTAATTATCTAGTGTATGGTTTCTGATTCTTTTAACTTAGCTCTTTGTACACATTGCAGCTACACTAGTGAACATTTCCTTCTTGTTTCTGCAGTGACTTTTGTCTTCCAGATTGGATTAATTTTTGGAATTGATTTAAATTTTCCTTGGGGTGTTTGTGGTGATAAATCATTGTCTGGTTGCTGGTTTTCCCTCTCAAAACCAGATACAAAAGCAGTAGGTGTTCTAGAAATGACTGTGGATGTAATGCTTGTCATGGTTACATACATATGGAGTTGCTCTCCCAGTGGTCAGCAGCATGAGCTTATTGCATGTAGGACAATTAAATCAGTTCAATCAGCTCCTGAGACACCTGAGAGCCTGTATGCAGACACCTACACTGACAGGTTCCCAAATTCACAAGCCTCCCAAAGGTCAGGAGAAAGCTCTCTGTAGAGAGAGGAACCAGCAAACCCATCTATCTGCACTGTGAAATATTCTGCTACAGAAACATTCTGCTGCTCTGATTAATCTCCTTTATCAGGCCACTAAGAATTTTCCAGATGTCAGTTCTGGGTTGCCACGAGCTCACTGTGGATTCACAGCAAGGACACAGAACCCTTTTCTCCTGCCTTGCTCTCCTCCATCTCTCAGCAGCTCCCACCACCTACTCAGCCCAGTGCCACAGCTCTGCAGAGATACCAGTTGGTTCTTAAGCCGAGCCCTCCCATCTCTGCTTCCATAGCCTTCATCTTTCACCAGGAAGCCTCGCAAGGGGAAGAAGGAGAGCTGAAGCCGAAGGAGTAGGGGTGGGTGGGCAGGGGGAGGGCTTCCTTCTTGCCAGTGCTTTGCCCTTTTTACCAGGAGAGGGAGCAGGTATCTGCGCATTCCCTGGAGCTTTTGTTCAGCCCCTCCGCAGCCTCGCAGAGCCCCACGTTTTCTCCACCGCAGTCAGATGAGTGTTTAGCTTCAGACTTTCTCACACAGGCACAAGAGGCTTTTGCGCAGTCCTTGAGTGGCTGCACATTTTTGCACCTGTGAGTCATTAGACACAGTCCTGCCACCCTTACGCATAATCCTGAGCTGCACAAAGAATGTCCTTTCTTAAAAGGGGAAAATGGATCCTTTTTCTTTTTCTTTTTTTTTTTTCTTTCTTATAATAATTAAAAAAAAATAAAATTCCTGGAATTAAAGAAGGCAGGAGTAGGCTGTCCAGAGTATGGGAAGCAGAAGTGTTACCCATCTTCAGTTTCAGCAGACAGAAGGTAATGCACTCAATTCAGCAATGAAAAGCAAAAGGAAATTGGAATGATCATTAAAAAACCCCCACCAAAACAACCCCAAAACAGCATCTGCAGGAGGAAATAAGATCTTTCAGTAAAATGTGAGAACAGAGATTCAAATAGCAATGCAGCAGATAATTATGTGCTGCTTGCTGTCTGCAGTAGCAAATGCTGTGTTGTCCAAGTCCAGCTGAACAGAGTGTGTTCCTTTCAGGTGTGTTCTTTTCCTTTCAGATGTGAGGGACAAAGCTTTTCTTGGTCTAGATCCTAACTGAAACAAAATTGCACAGCAGACCCTCTGAACAGCAAGCTGTTGTGGCTGGCAATGCCAGACAGGGCAGCAGTCACTCTGATCAAGTAATGTCTCATCACACTGCAGAGTAGTAGTGTGAGAAACTAAGATCATTTGAGCTTAGACAACTTCAGGAGCTCACAACCAGTGCGTTTCATTGTTACCTGCCCTGGGGAGGAATCTGTCTCCATATCCTCTGTGTGCCATGGAAAAGCATCCAGTCTCTGTTTACATGGTTACCATTTCTTTCAGATTTGTAGCCTGTTCAATATACTGATGTTATCATGTGTCCTTGATACCCTCTGACAGGGACAATTTCATCTGCAAATATAACAGGGCAGACTGTGCCTAGCAGTCCAAAGAGCAGGCAGCTCCACCCCCAGAGCTTTAGTTCGTGCCAGCAGCCAAGAACTGCAGGAGCAGCTCCAGCACTGCACCTAGAGCTGTGGCCACCCTTGCTCAGCAGTGGTGACTAATTCTCTAGGAAGAATGGCTGTTTTCCCACAGCCAGCCTTGAAGTGGCACTGCTCAGTGTCCCAGGCAAGCAATGCAAAGGTAGGGAAACAGAGGCCTCCACCTCTCTATGATTTCCTGTCATTGCAATGCAATTCTACCACAGCTCTTTGGTTACTTCTCTGTATCTGGACTTCCATTTTCCAGAAACCTTGGCTGAGCAAGACTTGGCAGACCTAGAGACTGAGGATGTCTCCAATAGCTTCTCACAGGACGTTGTACTTGGACCTAGGTGGAAAAATTGTAAGTGCCATGTTTGTAGAAATAAAAAGAACCTGAAGGCATGTCCTGAGTCAGTCTTGGTGCTTAGAAACCAGACATCAACAGAGAGCAAAGTGCCTGCTATTGAAATAGATGTGATGGTTGTTGGAGGGAAGGCTTTGGGTTTTCTTCTTCATTGGCTTAAACCCAAAACAGAGTTCAAGTGGTGATTCTCACCCTGCCATTTCTGCCAGCATCTGCATCCTGTGTCCATCTGTCTGACATCCCAGTTTCACAGAAAGTCATGCCCAGGGACAAGAGAAGGTGGCCCCTTGTAAGCACCAGCTGTGCTTTCCCAGTAAAGAGGAGACAAAACTCTCCTGACCAGTGTCCACCTCCTCAGCACAGTGCCCTCCTCTGTGGAAAACAGGATGGCAAAGGCAGTGACTGCAAACATCTTTCCTAGAACAGCAGCTGGCCTAATTTCCTGGTTTCATACTATTGCCTGAAAGGAAATTCAAAGCTGGATATTAAAGTGCCAGCAAGCAAATGGGTTAAATGGTGCTGTAAGCCCATGAATGCAGATGGGAGAGAGCAGAACCCGTTTATAAACTGCAGCAACACTGCTGCCTGGAGATGGCTTCATGCCTGAAGGACTCCTGTAACCTTTTTCAATCAACACCTTTCTTTTCCTCTCACATAAATGTCACATAAGGACATACACTACATTATATGAATGTCAGAGATAACTGCCCAGCAATTGCACTTCCCTTTCCCTCAAAAGCAAGTCCTTCCTTTCTGCTGCACGTGAACGAAAATGGCATTTGATGACAAATCGAATCCCCAATCAAGTCTTTCTTCACCAGTAAAATTTTCAGCAGAGACGTTAGGCAGACATAAAAGTGCAGCTCTTTGCTGTGATGATCACAGAGAAGTATAGTGAAGATTAATCATCACTTTACCAAACTAGATCCACTTTTTAAAAGCACCTTGATTAAACATTAAATTCTGTAGAAATGGTCAAGTCAAAGATGTGCCACAGTGCTGTGCTGGTATCTCCCCTTCCTTAGGGGCCAGAGGATAAATTCTCACATGCTCTCCACAGAGAAGCCCCAAGCAGTGGCACAGCAGATGCTTCATTCCCACCCCTACACTAAGGGCTTTGTTGCACTGGGAGTTACCTTCAGTTAATTTTCTGAGTAGATACTCTGTTTTGAAGCAAGCATACTTACAGGTGAATTGACAGAACTCCTTTTGCACAGAGATATAAAATAGGTGTCCCTATGTCACATATGTGCAGTGCCATACTCCTCATGCATGCCTGTGTGAGGCAATGGTACAGATGGGACTGAGTGCAAATTAGGGCAGGCTGCTCAGGCTGAAGAGGAGACGTCTGAGGCTAGGCAGCATCTGCAGTTCCCCATTATCCTCATTCTCACATTATCTGTAAAACTGGATGGATGGCAAGGGGAAGGAGCTGAGTCCCAAAGGAATACTAGCTCCAAACACTGGTTTTCTGCCTTCTCCATGCTTCCTCTATGGCTGTAGCTGCCCAGCCCCACTGCTCTGCATTAGGGATGCTGCAGGCCCTGTATGCCCCTGGACCTATAAGCTAAAATACTACCTTGGTTAAAATTAATCAGCTGGTTGCCAAGTGTGAAATTCCCAGCACATAAGGTCTCAAACCCCACCATTTCTGCACATTCTTACAAACAGCCTTACCCAGGTGGGAAGCACACTGTTCTCCAATGTACCCTGTAACTGGCTTGGCTGGTGGACATTGCCTTAAGACCCATATTTTCAGGCTCTCAGCATGTTTTTGCCATCACTGTGACCAGTGGAGCATGTACTTAAGCCTGTTGTTGGGATAAAAGCCCAAAGAGCTGTGCTGAGCACGGACAGGCACACACAGATGGCCAGTGTCTGAATGAGAATAATCCTTAAACTGAATCAGGTGTGGTCAAAAAAAAAAAAACCAAGCCCTTTCCCTGCACACCAGTAAGACCAGTCATGTATAGGCTGACTACAGATGCCTCTTTTTTTTCCTGGAGGCCTCAGTTTGCCAGTCACTAAGGGAGCAGAAAGGCTCTGCCTGTGTTTGCCCCCTTGCTGGTGACCCTCCCTGAACATCTGCTGTGACCCTCATCGGGGCAGGTACCAAGGGAAACCTGAGCAGCTGTCCCTGTGCTCTTCCCAAAGCCCACAGGATTAATGTTTGGACTTTATGATCTTAAAGGTCTTCTCCATCTAAAATATTCTCTGATTCTAAACCTTGCTCTTGCTTTGCTCTGAAATAACTGCTTCAGCAAATGGTCACCCTAGAAGTATTTGGAGATTTGCCTGACAATTGAGTTTAAAAATTAACATTTTCTGCCTCATTTTTTATATCTAATAGATCATTTAGCTAACTCTCATTTCTGTGTCTCTCTTTGATCATATACTACAATTGGATACTTGAAAATAAAGGAAGCATAAGGTGCTTTGAGGGATTTTCTGGCCTCCTGACATGGCCATTTTCAAGCTAATATTAGGAGACAATAAGAAGCATAACCATTAACTACCTGGTAGTGATGTCAGACCTTCTGCTCTCTTGGGTTAATGTATGATTTAATCACCACAAATGGAGGCCTTCAGTATGCCCTTTTACTAGGATTAAATTCTGGTTACATTTTGACATCCATAAAGGCTTCTCAAACAAATACAGTGATCTATACACATAATAGGGTAGTTGTGCTAACCTGAAATTGAGAAAGGTATTGATAACTGTATGCAGGGAAAATGGTTAATGCTGCCCACCTGAGAGCTTTGCACGTTTCACTGATTAATTTCACCAGGTAATAAAACTCCTGCTGGCTTAAATCTTACCTATGCTTTATCTCAAGGTACAGAGAGAAAGTAAAAATGAAATATATAATGTTTTAGATTGCAAATGTAGCACAGCTGGCTGGCATTTTTGGCATGACTTACGTGCAGACACATCACAAAGCAGCCAAAATCAGCACAAAGCCCAGGGCTGCAGGCATTGCAGGCTGACAGTGAACCACTAAACACTTTGTTGTGACTCCAAAGGCCCTCAAAATTACTGCATTTAATCCTACAGTTTCCTTCCTTTAGTCCACCCTTACTAAAAATACACTCTACTAAATAGACACTGATTTCTCATACTAGAGAACAACAGCAAAGGAAAAGCCTGTGTAAATTCACCTTGCTTTGCTGCTATTTTTGTATGAAATGTGACTTGTGCCTATGGAGCTGATGGTGCTGCAGCTCTGCAGGCAGTGAGCCTGCTCAGCCACCAGCCACACCAGCTGCCTTCCCTCTGACCTGCTGGGCCCCCATTGCAGGCTGAGATGGCAGCTCACTCTGGTCTGGTTTTGCTACTTAGGCTAATTGTGGTATTGTCAGCAGGACTTCACCCAAAAGCATCAACTCATGTTCCTAGGTTAGTGATTTACTGGCCACTTTGGACAAAGATCAGAGCTGAAGCACTGACCTGGAGTCAAAAGATCCCTCTGACCAATCCACCTCTGTCTGAGCACTGCCTTGCCAGCCTCCCAACACTCACTACAGAAAGCAGATGTCTTATTAGCTGGCATCCTTAAGTGGCTTTTGCCATCATGTCAACCTTGAAACAGCACAGGGCAGGGAGGGAACCAATGGCCAAAAATGAGCTGCTAGACAGTTGAAAGAGAGCAAGGAAAGACACTGGTGCTTAGAAAAAGCAAAATGCAAAGACGCACAGACATTTTTCTAGCTTTGAGGACAATACAAGGCTAGCTACAATAAATTATTGTGATATTTAAAACGGGAGGTGCTTCTACTATGGGCAAAGTAAAGAAAGGAATTGGCACAAAAGTTTGGGGCAATGCTCAGCACCCAAACATTTGTAAGATGTATAGTTAGTGTAAAGCCTGTCTGACAGGTAACCCATCTTCTCTGCTGGCATCTCATTTAATTGATGCTGTAGGAATGTGGATGCTCATGCAAGCTTCTCACTTGGTTGCTTGAAAGATATTCTTTATATCCCCATGTCTACATTTAGCCCATATCCAAACTGTAGCAATTTCTCTATTGCCAAATGATGCCACCCCAGCAGAGAAAGAAGACTGGGAGAGAAGATTCACAGGCTGAAATGAAAACAGATGCAGTGAAATAGCCAAACTGACACCAAGGTCAACACAAAGTATACAAAGTGGTACTCAGCCCAGCAAAGGTGCAGCAGTCACCCTGAGAAGCAAGACAGCCTTCCAGAGCAGAAGGAAGAGAAGCAGGGTCAAGAGGAGTCCAAGCAAAAGGCTCTCTCAGGAAGCTACTCTTTATTCAGACTTTCCCCTTTATACTAAGTGTGATGCTGATGATCTAGGACACAACTCCAAGCACTTGTCCTGGCTGACTCAGAGCTGCTGATGGCCTGCAGCCCATGGCTGTCCTGGCATTCTGTCCCAGCAAAACCAGGACACATTGAAAATCAGCCAAGAGATTAATTTACTGGGGCTGAGATAAAGCCATTGATCCCTCTTTTCGGTCCATAAGAAGGAAGACAGAGTGGCCAAGGCACAGCAAAGGCCAGTGGTTCCATGATGGGTACCAGCTGGGAGATGAGGACAACCTCACTGTGAGTTGTGACCTCAGCAGTGAGGCACAGGACCACAGGATCTGACCATTATCAGGTGCTGGAACAGATTGCCCAGGAAGGTGGTGAAGTCACCATCCATGGAGCTGTTCAAAAACATGTGGACATGGCACTTTTGGACATGGTTTGGTGGCCAGTGGTCTCAGGTTGACATTTGTAGCTGATGAACAAAATAACCCTGTGATTCTCTGGCAGGCAGAGCCAGGTTTGTTAACAGCTCCAGGCAGGGCAAGTGGTGATCCAGGCCTGTAGTCCAGCCAGAATGGCCTGGGCACCTGGCTTGGTATTTGCCACATTTTTTCACCCACAGAAGATGTGTTCATGCTTTTGGTTCAGAGCTCTTGGGTCAGTTCTCCCTCTGGCTTCAGAGAGGGTGATGGCCATGCATGCTCCTGGAGCAAAAAACTATCAGCCAGGATAGTCTGGGATCAGATGTAACTCTGCTTTAGTGGTACAAGTGCAAAGTGGGAGGTGGAGAAGTACAGTGTTGAGATCAGGCTGGGAGGCACTGCCAGCAGAGGAAGGGCTGGAATGCCATGTGCAGGTGTAACACATGAGAATGAGAACCAGCAGAGTACAAACTAAAATCCATGTAATGGCAAAGTATTTGTCTCTGTGTTTTAGGATTAATCACCAAAAATTCTCTGAGTTCATCAGCTGTGAATGACAGAGGAGGAGTAAGTCTTGTTTTTATTAGTCACAAGGTGACAATCAGCTACTGAGAAGTGTTGACTGTGAAGAAAATAAAAGGGTGACCACAAAAATCTATTGAGCAAGGTACTTCCTGCAGAGAGCAAAACTTGGCACAAATGCTACCACAAAAACCTTGAGAGAGATCTCATCCTCACTGCTTTGTACCAGTTGCTCTCAGTCAGGAAAGATGTGGGAAACCTGGAGCAGAGGCAAAGGTGATGGCTAGGGGCAGTCCCTCGCCTGTGAGGGAATACACACAAGAGTCACTAGGTCAGCAAAAGGCTGTACAGCTCATGTGATTGCTCTTCATAAGTAATTCAGAAGAGTTAGCAGCAGGAAGGGAGAAGGGCTGTTTGAGTAAAGCTAAAAAGCAGTTTTGGCACAAGAAGGAGTGGTGTGAGAGGTTGCAGGAATCTCACTGTGCCAGCAAGGGAGCCAGAGAAAGTGAGAAACACCATTAACCTTCCCAGCTGTCCTTGGCCACGGGCTGAGGAAACTGGCTCTGCAGCAGGGCACTTGGTGGGCTCTAAAAGGGGACAGGCAGGTTAAGGACAAATTTGCTACAAGAGAGAGTTCAGTACTGGGTGGCTAGGGGCTTTGGGCTGGGGTGGTCAGTGGATAATATAAACTGATGTTTGCTTTTCTAATAGGATATAGCTAATTTGAGACACAGAGAAGTTTGGGATATTGAAAAGGATGAGACTCAGTTTGGCCTCTGCTGAAGAATGAGGTTGTAAAGGTGAAGCCTGATTTGGCAGCAAGCACAAAATCTCCTCATTAGGGTCTGGGCTCTTCTGCCCCTGTGCCTTGTGAATGAATGCTGGAAAGGATGGGGGAAATACAAAGAGCAAAATGAGTATAGAAGTCGAGGGCAAAGAAGTTCTTTATTCATATTTTCAAGTTGAATGTCACTATGGCCAAAAGGCAGTATAGTTATAGGCTCCAGGCCTATATAAGCTTGGATTCTTTGACTTTCCCCTGTCAGAAACTACCTGTGCAGGTACTTCCCAGCAAGAGCAGAAGCTCTGTTGTACAGCAGCACACAGGATAATGCACACCCCACAGATCTGTGTGCTACGTACAGCTGTGTACACTTCCAGCCTCCAGGAAAGCAATTCCTTTTCCTTTTCATGCCAACAAAGTCACTGAAGAAGACTTCATTAGCACCAAACTGAGGTGTGTTTGTGGTGGGGAGTCTTACATCTATTCAAGATGTGGGGATCTGTGAAATGGATAAGAGTTAAGCCTAGGTGCCCTTTTTGAGGGATGCTGTTATCTGTCTTGAATCTCCTAACTGCTTTTGGAAGTGTCCAGGGCAATATCTGCACTTACATAAGTGCCCTCCAGGCATGTGCCAACACTACACCTTCCAGGCATGTGAAACAACACCAGATACATTTGATTTTTCAATCTCTCCACTGTTACACACACAATTCCCTTCAGGATTATAAGGAATGTATATCTAAAACCCCACACAACTCCATCCTAGCTGCCAAAAACCTCTGCAGCAGAAGGAAGCCTGTTCCCTCTGCTGCCAGCACAGGCTTCATTGTGCAGGGCAAAGCTGTTTTCATAAGTTTGATGGTTGCTGCAGCAAAGGTGTTGTTAAGATGTAAGGCACAAGCAAACAAATTTTCTCTCTATTAATGAAGAAATTTTGACTCATCTGAGAAGGTGCAGCTCTGCTTACCTGTATCTGCTGTTCCCAGAGATGGCTCTGTTACTGTTCATACAGCTCCCTGTGGGAAGTGGAGATCTCAAGCAGTAAATGCTAGCTCAGGACAAATCAAACACTTCCTGGTATTTCCCCTACCTTGCCTCAATTGAAGATCAGCTTGTTAGGCTGGCACAGATAATGTCCTAGCATGGGAAGAGAGGGTGGGAGAGTGACAGCAGGGAATCAAGCACTCCAGTGTACAAGCATTAACAACTGATGGAGAAGTATGAACTTGATAGGGACAGAGGAGGAAGGGGTTTGAAGAAACAGTGATTGAGGTCAAGAAGACTTCCCTTTTCGAAGGGGAGAGACAGAGGAACATTAAATAGGTAATGACAAAGTAAATGGAGTAAAGCTGTACTGTGCTACAGCTGCATGGTAAACAGGAGAGGTCGTACATACATTCACCAGCTGTTTGCACTGATCAGCCCAGGGATTTGGATCATGATGCTATCTCAACACACCACAACAAAAGCAGATTTCCCAGGTGATTGTAGGCATGATCCAAAATGAACTACCTGCAGCTCTGTGGCCATGTTGTAATGCAGCACTGCAGTACACCAAATAAAATACCCAGGAGTTCAAAGGCATACTCTGGACTCTGTCCATCTCCTTTCCCTGGGAAGCTGAAGAAATGTATGTAAAGAGAATAATCATGTGAAAATCAGGGTCTGTATAGCTCTCCTTCTTAGGGACAGATAATGTCTATTAAGAGTGGTGTGACCTAGTCACAAGGGGTATCTGGATGGAAATCCTCTAAAATAAATGTTTGTGCATAGTCCTTCTGTTTGGTTTAGCTGTATTTTTGTTCTGTATTTTTTCTGAGTCAAGAAAACAAGATCTCTGTTACTTCAGGTCTAGAGAGAAGTGATGTTTGTATTTCTATTAGTGCTAAAGATGGCATCCTTCTTTTAGTGTGAAAAAATCAACCCTGGGGAGCTGTATTTCACAATATCTGCTCTCTGGACTAGGCAAGGCTAACAGCAACTTATTAATGCCATTGTTTGTAAAAAAAAAACACCTTTCCAGTGCTCCCACACGAAAGTAGGCTGCCCTAGAATATATCTCTGCATCCTCTCATCTGCACCATCACACTACAGCAGAGCCTGGCAAATTTAATTACCATGCAGCATTCAGTTTTCTCTCAAAGAGAAATTTGTTTGCCTCTTGCCCTGGGCTTTCAGATGTTGTTCAGAAAGCTCCCATGCACCAGCTCAGTCTGGGTGAGAGCTCTGCAAACGGCAGCCAGCTGCCAACAAAGCTGCCTGCAGCTCTGCTGCTCCATTCCTGAGCTGTCAGCCCGGTGCTTCCAGAGGAGTTACGCTGCGGGCAGCGGCCGGAGCTGCCCGGCGCCCTGCCCTGTTGTGATCCCAGCACATCGAGCAGGCAGCCTGCTGGGATGCCTTTATTAAAGGTGCTGCTGATGTGCTCCCCCTGCTCCGCACTGCTCTAAACCTGAAGCTCAGCAGTGGCTCAGCTCTGTCAGCCACTGCTGCTGTTGGCAGTGCAGGTGGAAGGGTGGGAAAGAGCCTGAAGCTGCTCCAGAAGGCGGCCTGCATTGATAGCACTTTTCCTGTCTGTGTGATGTGGAAATTGTCAGCGTGCCAACAATTCTGCTCCTTTTGAACATCTTCTAGCAAAAGAGACTTCTGATTTCTGTTCCAGTTGAAACGTTTCTGCTGGTTTCTCATGGTTCCACCTCAAAAATAGGCTTTAGAGCAGAGCCTTTGTGCGACTGATTTTCTGGGCATGTGACTGATCCCTAAGGATGTGGCTCACTGGGGGAAACCCCAGGAGGGTTCCAGCACAATGTCACCTGTCAAAGGTGAACTTGACCTGAAAATAGGTTAGAGCTTCAAATATCAGAATTAACTGAAAAGATTTAACTTCCTGGACAGAGACTTTGTCTCTGTGGTGGTCAAGAAAAAGCAGGCAGGAAGCACTAGCTGGAGTTTTCTGTACCTATGAACCCATGCAGTCCTTCACCTTCTGCCCTTTAGTACACCCATGTCCAGCTGATGCCATCTGCCCATGGCCCTAAAAAGGCTAGAGTTACACCAGCCATGGCTCAGACTGAGAATACCTTTATTTCCAAAGCCATGCCTCACCTCAGGCAGTGAGCATAGATTTGTGTGGGTCTTACAGTGGCCTTAAATCTGCTGGAGATTCTCTGGGGTTGAAGACTCTTCACAGGATTAGTTAAACACACTTCACAGTTGCTTGGTTCTATTGCATGGTCTAGCAGTTGTGTACAGGGAGATGTTAGGTTATGGTTGGACTCAATCTTAAAGTCTTTTACAGCCAGGAGATTCTATGATTACAACACAAGCTACCAGAATGGAGAATCTGCTCCATACACACCACAGAGCCCCAACCCACAATATTTCTATTCACAGTCCACTATGTGGGACTATGTTGGACTATGTCTCAATTCTAAAATTGGGCTCAAAATATTTCTAGTTATTACAATTATGATTCAAAGAATACTAAACTGTTTTGGTTTTTTCTTGTTATGCTTACAAAGAATATTTAATTCATCTGGGAGAACAATATGTCCTGACTTAAAGAAGGGAGTCACTGATTAACCATTTGCATACAAAAATCCTTCTAGATTCTGATGACAGTCCCCATGCTTCACACAGAAATCACTGCTGAAAATCAGACCAAATTCCTTTCCCATGTAGAGCTAATAAATGCTTTTCCTGAGGGGCAGAAAAACCTGTTAGGATATTTCTGGCTCTGAGAACTTGCAGGAGTTAGCAGAGACATAGCAGTTGGATAGGATAAGAAACTCAGGTTGCTTTTACCAGTATTTGATGTGATTGACTCAGCAGCCACTATACTGGAGCCTTTTTTTAACTGAGATTGATTCTCTGTGGGTTAAAGCTGCTCTCACTACTCCAGTTTTATCAGTTGGCTTGGAGAATGAGTGTTCTATTCAGAATGAGAAATTTGCATTTAGATGGTCCAGGGTCTGTGGCAGGGGCTGTGCAGGATGGCAGAGATGTTCCTAAGACAGCTCCCCGTCCTGCACTATCCCTTCTTCCTCACACAGAAAGCCAGGATCTCTTCTCTAGCCTAGGACACACATGATTGATCAGATGAGCACCGAGCCCTTGTCCAAGAAAGCTGTATGGGATGCCACTGAGCATAGGTCAGGGAGACTACAGCATAGCTTGTTAAAGGAACAGTATTTAACTTGCAGTTGTATTGCACAGGGCAGGATGTTTATTAGTTGAGCTGCATTAGCATCCTAAGAGTCTCTCAGACCAATTTCTGAGACTTTAAGTGGGCAGAGCCCATATAGATCCTTTCATCCCAGCAGGTTTACTGTGCCAGGCTCCAGTCTTGCCAGTAAACAGAGTAAGTAGCCAGCCCTCTAAAGTCTGTGGGGCAACTCAGGTGTTCACAGCTACAGATCACTGCATGTGCTTGAAGACTTGGTGCTTCTGCTTCCTATCTTTCTTTCAACTTGCTGAACTACTGAGACCTTTATGTGTGTGGCAGGCTACTTTACCTTACACAGTTTAGATGAGAACCCTGAGATAAGCCTGAGCACGGGAGCAGAGTAACTTTCATCCAGCTCTGTGCAGACACAAGGACTGTTTAGCTTCTTATGAGGTACTGGGATCTCTGTGCTTTGCCCAGCCACTGCTGATCACCTTAGGAAGCAATGCTCTCCTTTAATTTCTGGTCTTTACCAGGGCCATTGATCTTACTGGCAACTCAAATTTATCAGATACTGGTCAGACAGACATCTGCTGAAGACAAAGGTCTTTTTGATGAATTGCACTGGGAACTTTACCTGGAATTCAATCCACGCTTGTGGTCTCTGAAAGCAAAGATTTCCATGGAATTTTATCCTGAAGACTACAATTGTTTTGCTAATTTGCAGTCATGTCTTTTCCATACATGTACAAGATTTCTAAGTTGTCAAGATCAGATTCTAGCAATGATTATGCTGCTGGTTACTTTCTTGATTACAGCATGTGGCTTTTTTTTCTTTTCCCTCCTCAAAGGGATTTAGTTCTAATACAGACCCTTTTGTACTGAAACAGTAATTATGCTATTGTCTGCTGTTCACTTGTTAATGTTGTTAATTCTTTCAGGCATATTTTTCTCTTTTTGTTTGGTGCCTTAACGTTTCATTCAGTAATTTATTTTTCCAGCCTTACTGCAAACTAGAATTTTAATCTCAGAGTTGAATAATATAAATCCAACTTCCTTAAAGTAAAAAATGAGGGATTTTATACTCCATTTGATATTCAAAGGTAATAAACTCAGGAGACTGGAAAACACTTAGAATCCCTGAAAATTAGGCTTTAAATTTTCTTCATTGAGTTAGAGGAGGTATTGTAGAGATTTACTTGATTTACAAACGTAAGGTAAAGGAATAGAGGTCATACTTACAGAGCAGATGGTCATATCTTAAGAAACAGGAGCATTCAAGAAGATAAGGGGATCCCAAGGAACAGGAAACCTAGGTGGAGCTCTCAGTGCCTTGTCTTTGTGATAGGCATGTGTATGAACTGCCAGCTTGGGAGGAGAAAAGAAACAAACATTCTTGTTGGAAAAGCCCCTCAGGATCACCAAGTCCAACCCATATCCCTACTTTACAAGGTTCACCCTAAACCATATCCCCAGGCACCATATTCAAATGACTTAAAAGCATCCAGGGTTGGTGACTCAACCCCCTCCCTGGGCAGCCCATTCCAATGCCTGACCACTCTTGCTGTGAAAAAAGTTTTCCTAATGTCTAGTCTAAACCTACCTAGTGGCAGCTTGAGGCCATTCCCTCTTATTCTACCATTAGTTACCTCTGAAAAGAGACCAACAGCAACCTCTCCACTACTTCCTTTCAGGTAGCTGTAGACAGCAATGATGTCTGCCCTCAGTCTCTTTTTCAAACTAAACAGCCCCAGCTCCTTCAGTTGCTCCTCATAAGATTTATTCTCTAGGCCCTTCGCCAGCTTCATTGCCCTCATCTGCACTGGCTCCAGCACCTCGACATCCCTCTCATAACGAGGTGGCCAAAACTGAACACAACACTCGAGGCGTGGCCTCACCAGAGCTGAGTACAAAGGGACAGTCACCTCCTACTCCTGCTGGACACAGCATTTCTTATACAAGCCAGGATGCCATTGGCTTTCTTGGCGACCTGAGCACACTGCTGGCTCATATTGAGTTGCTTTGTGAAGAGGAGTTTTCTCTGATATGATAATCTGTGAACACCAGAAAAAAAAAAGGTCAGGTCCAGCAGACAGGCATAGCACAGTGCTTAACAGCGCTTGGAAAACCTTGGGCAGAGAAAAATCTCAGGTTGGGGCCTTCTTCTTTTATTAGTTTCTTTTCACTTGCTTCATAAATTTTAGTCCTTATAATTCTAGTGCAGATAAGTTTTGCATCAGTTTAGGTGCTTCGGCGAAGTGTTTCTTAATGGCTCAGCTTTATCGCAGCTGAAGGATGGAGGTGTTTGCAACTTGCTGAGCAAACTGCTGGTGTTTAGTGTGCACAAAGGACAGCTGTGAGAAACAGCTGAGGCCAGTTCAATAGGAAAAATGTTCCTGGTAAGCCCTTAAATACACATTGGCTATTGGATGTGGAACTTGGATTTTATTATTAGCTCCCTATTTTGGTTTTATTGGACTAGGCAAGAGGAGAAAGCTGCTTTTCATTTTTGGACCTATTTTATAACACTTGAAAGTGTTCAAATGAATCACATTTGAAACCTCCAAAACTCATATTCTCAGTGGTTTGCTTCATCTTTATTTTTTCTAGCCACATGGAATTCTTGGTCCAAGATTCCCAAGGGGACCATAAAGACATAAACATTTTCAAAACAGGTAAGAAAATTGCATTTAAAATTCAAGCTGAGAATTGGAATGTTCTGGGTAGTAGTTGTAGCGCTGATGGATTAGTACAAGGACTGGAGAGGTTATTTCTATTACTGGTTTGGTACTTCAATAACCCTAATTTACCTACCTGTAAAATAAGCATTTACCTACCTCTCAGGCTGCCAGACAAACTAAGATCAGGCCTTTGAGAAGTTAATGGGGACATTTGCAAAGTGGGTTACAGTTAACAAGCAGCATCCCCGTTCCTCCCTGCTCCTCCATTTCACAAACCAGGAGCCACTTCAGTACCACATAGCAGGAATCCACTGATTTCAACTCCAAAAAAGTTTGAACAATTCAGTACCCTTTGTTATATCAAAATAAACTTGACTGGGGAAGGTCTGATTCATAAACAGCCTCAACTGTACCCCTTCTTCCCTTCCAAAACTGTCGCATTTGGTTAAACTTGCTGCATTTCATGGTGAGAAGCAAAAGCAGCCACACCATGTGAGACAACCCTCCATGGCCAGCAGTACTTTATCAGCTTCTCTTCACCAAATATCTTTTTGGCAAGTTGCCTTCCTCTACTATCTGGAGTTTCCTGGAGATACTGTACATATGTGCTACATACACAGGTGTCCTAGCAGTTGAATCCCTATTACTACTTCATGAATCTACTTTCTAGTTTGCCCATGACAAGTGTCTGCTTTCCTCCCCTCAGAGCAGACTGCTTGCAGTCTGTACAGCCAGAGACACTACTAACAAAGAGCAAGCCACCACCCACCAAAGAGCAGACACGGCAGGACACAGCCTCTGTGAATTGCAGAACAGTGACTTTATTTCCCGCTGCTCACTGGAATTGTGCAGGGTTTGTTGCACAGTCAGTACTGACAGAGATGTCACTGAGCTTCGAACCTTTTCCTTTTGCACAGAGACTGTTCCTCCTTTAGGAAGAAAGTTCCTAGCATGGGAGCCAGCCCAGAGTGCATTGCCCATTGTGCAAAGAGGGCTTGGGGATGAGTAGCCCCTCAGGCCACTTCACTGCTGGGCTTAGTAGCGGCTCCCATGTAGCAGTGTCTGCTTCTCAAGCTGGTATATTGTGACCCAGCCTGGTTTTCTCTGTATGGCATTTTCTATCTTGTGCAAGATGCTGGGATGCTTAAAATAGCAGAGGAGCTTCTGAAAGGAAGAAAACATTAAGGAGAAAGCCTTTGCCACAGTTAACAAACATGAGACTCTCATTATGTGTCCTGCCTCCCTCTGTCCTCCACATCCACACACACAGAGGAAGGGAGAAAACTGAAAGCAAATAAAATCTCTCCATTAAGTCTACCAAACCCATCTGCACCCAGACTTGTCACACATGTGCATGCCAACAATGGATTTAGAGGAGGGATTTAGGAAACGTGCAGCCCCTGGCAGTGAGTGCCTGGAAAGCATTTGTTATGCCTACTTCTTGTTTAGTGCATGTTTGGGGGGTTGTGAAGGCATCTAGCCAAGACCATTACCCTCCTGCCATGCTCTTAACAGTCAGCACCAAAACAACATACAGATCCTGACTAAGTCTGTAGCTTTTTACTAAGATAAAAGCCCCTTTACACATTGGCAGTTTTTCTCCTTTAGGGGAGAGCTATGAAATCCTGCTGTAACTCTTCTCTCCTTGCTCATTTTCAGGAAGCACAAAAACCACAGCAGGAAGAGGCTGGTGGTGCCTTCACACTGTGGAGCATCCTTGTCAATAAAGGTAGCTAGCTTTGTACTTGCTGGCTTGGTCATTTAAAACCACTCATTTTGGTAACTGACCTTTGAATTTTGAGTTTAGACTTTCTCAAAACTAATTTTGAAAATTAATACGGAAAGAGAACAAGGAAGGGAGAGGGAAGATAGAAATCAAACCATGCTGATTTCACATAGGTGTTTATTGACAGTCCTATGCCTGAAAAACAAAGGCAGAAAGCACTACTTTTCAGTATGAAAAAATCACCAAGTAAATCACAGAAAGCTGAAAGTAGTTTCATGTAACAAATACTTTTGGCTGTTCTGAGCAGCCAATTTTTTTCTTTTAATTAGCTAGAAGACCTTTAAAACTTATTTTTCTATATGAACATGTGATCTTATGTGAAACAGAGGAGTAAGAAGACCTCATTACTGAGCCAGGGTCATTTATTAGCTGCAAAGTGAAATAATTAAAGTTAACTTTGGATGTTGTTGCAAATAAAAAAGATGCACCTTTGCACTGAAAATTGGCAGCATTTTCATCATTAAAGTACGTTGCAGGAAAAGTGTTTTTAATTATTTGTGGCAATTCAGAAGAGAGGTCATATCATTGAATCACAAATCTTCACTAACCAGCTGGTGTTATGATTGTGTATGACAAAACCAGTTTGAGGTGCTGGGAAGAATGAGGGGGCACAGCCTCGAGCTGCGCCCAGGGAGGTTTAGACTGGTTTGTAGGAAGAAGTTCTTTGCAGAAAGAGTGATTGGCATTGGAATGGGCTGCCTGGGTAGGTGGTGGAGTCCCTGGCCCTGGAAGTGTTTAAAAAGAGACTGGATGTGGCACATGCTGCCATGATTTAGTTGATTAGATAGTGTTGGGTGATAGTTTGGACTTAATGATCTCTAAGGTCTTTTCCAACCTGCTGATTCTGTGATTCTGAAGAATAAGCATTGCCTCTCTGCAGCACCTCAGCTTTCAGTGCTCTCCCCCTGATTGTGCTTCATTGCACCCAGGCATAGAGAGTTTAACTGGGTAAGCAGGAGGTCCTTTAACTAGCCACTTTTTTGAGAAGCACAATAACATCAAGAAAAAAAAAATGCAAAATCTCTGTTTCTTCCACTGAGTTACAATCAAAACAGCATTCCTTCTCCAGCAGTTAGCTTAGTGAGTTTGGAGGGCAGCAACTCTGCCAAACAGGTTTGATAACACCAAATATAGAATCACAGAAACATCCAGGTCTGAAAAGCCCCTCAGGACCACCAAGTCCAACCTATAACCCTGCTCTACAAGATCCACTTTAAATCACATCCCTAAGCACCACCTCCAAATGACCCTTAAACACATGAGGCCATCCAAAACTCAGGCTGGCAAGTGTTGTCTTTCTGTACATGTGCTAAAACCATGGAAAGAATTTTTTAAAGTACATTGATCATTTATGCAAAAATAAAAAAAAAAAAAGAGAGAAGAAGGAAGAAAAAGAATAACATTGCTATTGATTTCCAATGGGATTTACACCTTAGGGCATTTGAGTGAGATTTTCAAGATGTGTTTAGGTAGGACTGACAGAAACAAGGAGATTAAGTATAATGGCTCTTCAGCATTTGCAGTGGGCAGTATCTAAGTGCCACACCATCCAGTCCAACCCTTTTCCAGGTTTGGGGCTGCCCCATTGTGACTGACACCAAGGCAGGGCATTCATGCAAGGGAGCCCAAGAGGCTGAAGAACAAAGAGCAGCATAAGCAGGGGAAAGGAAGCACCTACCTGAGACACCCATGAGGTGCCCACTCCATCCTCCTTGTTAGACATATTGAAATCACCTTTTTTTTTTTTTTTTTAAATCTAGAAATCAAGGACAACAGCAAGAAAGGCAAAATACTTTACTTTTTAAAGGAAACACAATTTCCTTAGACTGTTTTCCTTCCAAGTGTACATTCCTACCATCTTCAAATACAACTCAGTTGTAAGTCTCAATTTATTGTGTAAAATGGTACTGAACATCAGGTGTATCACACATTAAACCCACCTATAAAACCTACTGTACATGGAGTTAAAATTTATTTGTACCTGGGCATTAAATTCAGGTTTAGCAGGCTTCTGTCACATATCCAACAACATCTACGGAAGGAAAAACAATGTGATGATTCCTTTTCTTCCATTTCCAGTTTTTTCTTTCTTAATCTAGATAACCTACAAATAAAAGATTTACTTTTTATTCCCCAAATGGTGTTCTTTGGTAAGGAGAATGTGTTATTCTCCTTTGGGTGCTCTCCAAGTGTGCCACATTGCTCCTAAAGCATAATATCCAAAACCAGCCACAGTGCTCCAGCTGAGGCTTGATCAGTGATGGGTGGAAAAAGGATCTTTCCATGTGTCTTACAATCTATATGTCTGTCTGTATCTCCCACTCTTATGAGATTTAGGGGGAGTGCTGGCAGCAGTATAGTTATGATTTATGCTTAGTATATTCCCAAGACCCTTTCCTGAAAAAATGTTACCTAATCACTTATTTTCCATCCTCTATTGGGGAGGAATAATCATCTAACAAATGTATTGCATCTTAATTAGCTTTATTGAATCTCACCCAGTATTTTTTAATCCATTTCTCCAGACCTTTTAAATTCTAAATAACCCTTGAGTGCTCTTGCAGTGCCTCCCACCTTGAGTCATCTTATTTTAATTCCCACTTCCACTGCTTAAGCCAGAGAGCAAACAGACCAGCCGAGATGTCTCTGACACTTCAGCCCAGCTACAAGGCCTAAGTGTCAGGATGTAAGGTGGCCTAACACCTCCCCAAGGAACCAGCATAAGCTGTTCCTTATTTATGTGCATTTCCTCCTTTCCCCCATTACTTATCTGTCTTTTTTTGTAGGATCATAGAACTGTTGCAGTTGGAAAAGACCTCTAAGATCATTGAGTCCAACAGTTTATGTGTGCTCTTTTAGGAACTGGCATCAAGCCAGCCACTCTACAGCTATCACAATCCTCTGCTTTTCTCACTTTTTTTTCCTGAGAGACTTATCCCATTTGCCCTTTCTCAGAACTTATCCATCTTCAGAAATATCCATCATGTTCTAAGACATCATTAGTAAGTTTTAAATTATTTTAGGCCCAGCTGATTTCAAAATACCTAACAGACTAAGAGCCCTTAGCTCTCTTCTCACTCTTGGACATCAGCACTTCAACCAATAACTGCTTTTACAACATATTGCAAACATATGATGTTTATAAAACATTCTGAAGTTATGCAAACATCACATCTCCAAAAG
Organism: Semnornis frantzii; assembly: GCA_013399775.1. NCBI lineage: Eukaryota > Metazoa > Chordata > Aves > Piciformes > Ramphastidae > Semnornis > Semnornis frantzii. The sequence continues at coordinate 19,069 of VWYK01113069.1, read as the reverse complement.
TACATAAAATATTGGTGGGACTCTATGCTTTCATGCTTTAGATGTACTCAACAATTTGTTAGCAAGGGAAGGGCACAACATAGGATTGTTCAATAGCATTCCTAAATTTTTATCAGACCCTCCTCACAAGAACTGGACTTCTGAACTAGCTGAACACTACTCTGAAAGCAGAAAGCCAATTGTTTACTGCCAAATCTATAGGCTATTGATGAGAGCAGAGATTTGTTCCCTGTAGCTTGTCCTCCCCCTATATCTATCGATCGGTATCTAACAGCTGTATTATCGCACATCTTTCTTGCTTTGTAAAATGACTGATGGCTGCAGTTCTATCAATGCCTGTTATTCCAGTCATCAGAGACAGAGAGGAGATGCTAGCAAGAGGCAAAGATAACATCAGATCTCAGTCTTAACACAAGTGTGCATTCTCTAAAAAGCTCTACTTTACCTATTAACTAGGGTAAAGAGGCCAGCTTAGCGCACACTTCTGATGACCGTCACTGCTGCCTTGCTACATGGCTGCTGCAAGTACCTCTCTGCAGGTCATCCCATCACCAGCAACCACAGGCTAAAGTCTGATGAAGATGCAGCTACAGGATGCTCCAAATCCAGGGAATTGACATTGTGGAGACAAGAGGAAAATGAGAGTATTAAGCAGTGCCATCTAGTGTAGTGTGGGCACTACTCAAAGGGAGGAAGCCAGTCCCTGGACCTTGTTCAGCCTTTTACTATAAGATCATCACAGGACTAAACTACACCATGGAAAGTTTTGATGGCAAATACAAGTGAAAGATGCCAGAGTGGTTCTGTGCCTTTTATGTGCTGCCTGATTTGCACTATGGATATTCACATCTCACATTTCATTTGGTTTTGGGTTTTGGATCTTTGCCTGAACCCCAGAAAGGGGGAGTGTGTCTGTATGAGCCTCTCTATAGGTCTGAGCATCCATACTGCTGGATTAAACACCCATTTGAGCACTGCAATGACAGATGGCAAGAACTTGGTTGGAGGGAGCTACCAAACCAATTTGTGTACAGCACCTGGTACTGCAAGGCTTTAAGGGAAGCTCTAGCAAGATCTGAAGCCTCTGATGGTACAGATGCTTTCACCAGTGAATTAGAGCTCCTACAGAAGAAGTTAACATACTCCCCAGTTTAAGGCATTGCCCACCTTATATATCCCTCCATGGCATGGTGGTGAATGCTCCATGGTCCTTATTAGAGTTGACAGCTGCAACACAGTTCAAGGACAAAAACACAGGTACAATACTCTACAAAATCACATCAGTCGCTGTTAAAAGACAATGGACACAAACCATAATCAAATTCCCACACAGGTCACCAAGGATTGCTGTAGCAAAATAACCAGTGCATCAGCTGAAGGTTTTTCACTCAGCAAACATCTCCCTGCTCCTGTTTCCCTTGAGCAGGCTGGCACACTCACTAGCAGAACTGAATACAGTACAGACACCTCTCTGAGACTAAAGGGACTAAATCCATCACAAGCATGACTCAAAGCCACGTAAAACAGGTGAGTCAAATCTTACCACCTGACTCCTTGCAGCTCTCTACCATCACCTAGACAGCAGGCACAGGGCCCAGTTTTGCATAACAGAGCCTTATCCTTAACATGACCCAGTCTCTTTAGCTCTTGCAGGCTCCCTCCCTTAAGTAAGCTTCTTGTTAGCCTTATCTCATCAGCTGGGAGACAGCTGATTAGGTACAGGTAGAGGCTAAACCCATCATCTGAAATCCCCACCTCACATGTGACCTAATAAATATAGATGCATTTTTTAAACGTGTGGAAAATGCCCATCCTTGGGGCACGTACTTTGAAAGCTACAAGTCATTAAAGAACCAGATGTGTGACCTGTCTTACACAGAGCAGTGGGTTAGGTGAGAATGTCACTCCCCCCTTCTTAAAAACCACACAAATAGTTTGGCTTGAGCAGTACAAGAAACACTGCAATTTGTGCCTGAGATGTAAAACTAGGTGCCCTCCTACATGAGAATATTATTGTCACACAGAAACTGTCTCTTTAGAGGAAGTAATTTCTTTGAAAATGGTTATCTATAGAAAAGAGCAAATTAAAGCTTTTGATGTTTCCAGTTCTCAGTTTGGGTTTCTAAAGTAATCACCTCTGCAGTAGTAATCACCTATGCAAATATGACTGTGTGCCTGTTGTTGTTCACACAAATGGTTGGAAGTGCACTGAAAATCAGAAAAAGGATTATGGGGCAAGGAAGGGTGCAGAATGCAATGGCCAGGAGCTCACAGCTGCTGCTTGACCCCCAGTCCCAACTCTGTCCCTGCAAAGCTGGGAACTACAGGAGGGATTCCTTCTTGCCTCTCTGCTCCATTGTTACCTGTCTTTGCAGATTTGCCTGCTCTCCATAGGGTCTGATCTCAGGTTCAGAAAACACTGTGATAAAGCTTCAATGGCCTTGGGACAGGGAATGCCAGCCTCATCGGCTTTGGGAGAGGGAGCAGCTGGCACCTGCATGCTCTGCAGTGGGTTTTCCAGCAGGTCATGGGTGGTGGTGTGCGACCTGCCTGCCTCAGAGCAGGCACCTCAGCGTTGTCTGCCTCCCTGCTCCCTCAGAGCCTTGGTACCTCAGCGTTCTCTGCCTCCCTGCTCCCTCAGAACCTTGGCACCTCAGCGTTCTCTGCCTCCCTGCTCCCTCAGAACCTTGGCACCTCAGCGTTCTCTGCCTCCCTGCTCCCTCAGAGCCTTGGTACCTCAGCGTTCTCTGCCTCCCTGCTCCCTCAGAACCTTGGCACCTCAGCGTTCTCTGCCTCCCTGCTCCCTCAGAACCTTGGTACCTCAGCGTTCTCTGCCTCCCTGCTCCCTCAGAACCTTGGTATCTCAGCGTTGTCTGCCTCCCTGCTCCCTCAGAGCAGGCACCTCAGTGCTTGTCTGCCTCGCTGAGCTGGGAAGCTGCAGGGGAGGGACACGCCATGCAGCTTTCCAGCGCCAGGCTCATTACACCCGTCTCTGGCTGAGGCTGGCAGCAGTTATAGCTCATGATGAGGAAACAGGGTCAATTATCCCGCTGTGGGCTCTTAGAAGGTGCTGTTAAGAGCAGGCAGCTTCAGTCATCCTGATGCCCCAGGGTGTGCCTGGTAGCCATGCCCTTAGACTCAAGGTGCGAGCTGAATGTGGTCGGGATTTTTAGCATTTTATCACTGTGTAATTTCAAAATGCTTTCTCAGAGCCGGTGCAAAGCAGCCAGGCACAGCATCCCCATGAGAAATTCCTCTTGGTTTTTATCCATGTTTGCTAGCAGCAATCCAGTTCCCAAAGCAGGTATGGTAGTAGGGGTGGAGGTCTCGGAACAGGAAAATCCCTTATACCCACTGCACCTCTCACGAGATGTTGAGGAACCCAAAGTGCCAGTTTGTTTAGGAACAGATATTCACATTAGAAATTGCAGTGAGCTTCAGGGTGAGTGGAGGTGGTTGCAAAATTCCCATATAAAAAGCAGGTTTTTTACATTAAATGTGAAGCAGTTAAGTGCCAGCAGGGCCACAGTCCAGCCTAGCTGGGATCTGTCAGTACTGGCCTGCCTCGATGGGATTTTCCCACTAACTGAAGGGTTCTGGATGAGTTTATCTTGAATGTCCAAACTGCAATCACAGTACTGAGCACCCTTTTCCAAGGGATGGTTGTTCCTTGCCCTTAGCAAGATTTCTGACTAAATATTTAGCAACTGTTATCAAAAGAATCCAGCTGGAAAAGGGGAAAAAAAAAAAAATCACATCACTGTGACTGTTCCAAGTAAAACCACACAGGATGTCATGTCACAAGCAGGAACTGCTCCAGCAGCACCCTGGTCTGTGCTCTCTCTATTCACCCCACTGACCCAATATTGCAAATAGGTGAGGTTCTGAGTGCTTTTTTATCTTCCCAAAGTTGCTGTTACCTGTTAAATTGCGATGCGGATAGCAGCAATTTCCCCTCCTTCTCCCTCATCCTCCAAAAATCTCTAAAGCTTTACAATGCTTCGCCACTTATCGCTCATTTTGCCACCCGAACAGTCGCATCGAGCTGACTGACTAATCTCTGCTGTTAATGCACACCAGGGGTACTCAGATCACTCAGGTCTGAATCATGCATACCCTCTGCAGGCTGAGCCTCACTCAGGTGTTCACCATGCCAGTCCAAGTGCAGCTCTACACTGCAGTAATTCAATAAATGAGGGATTGTTTTGGTCTACAGAAAGGAAGGTGGGAAAAGGGAGTATTTTTGTTTTCTGTTACAGTGTTGCTGCCACCTAACTTCAATGAAAATAAATCCACAAAAGTGATCCCCAGTGTCTTAACTCTTCCCTTAACTTGCTTTCTGTTTGGTTAAGATTAAAGGGTTTTTCATTGTTGTCATTAGATTATCTTCCTTATACCCCAATATAAAACTAAGAAAATTGATTATAAATTGTTCTTCAGAAAGAGATAGTGCATGATTACTACAAATAGTTTTAACTTAGTCATGGATAAAATTTATAGGATTCACAGGATTCATAGATTCATAGAATGGTTTGGATTGGAAGGGACCTTCAAGATCATCTAGGTACAGCCCTCTTGCCAGGGACAGGGACACCTTCTACTAGCCCAGGTCTATCAAGACCTCATCCAGCCTGGCCTTGAACACCTCCACGGAGGAGGAATCCACAGCCTCCGTAGGCAACCTGTTCCAGTGTCTCACCATCCTCACTGTAAAGAATTTCTTTCTAATATCCAGTCTAAAGCTATACTGTGTGAAATAAATGACTGATATCAATAGCTCATCCTGCTGATTCTATGAAATATATTTTTACTGCTGTTTCTACCAAGACCTAATGCAGAGGGAAATGACATCATTTTTCACAAGGAAATTTTGTTATCACATTTTGTTAAAAAAGAAAGAAAAAAAAAGAAAAGAAAAAAACAGTGAGGAAAAAAAAATCAAACAAATGGTTTTGTCATCTTGGCTTTAAAGTGTGTGTTTCAATGTGTATGACCATTGCTTTTGTTTTATTTCTCTGTGCAGTATGTAAACTCAGGTCTATTTGCAATACTCTCCATGCAGACAGAGCAGTAGTGCTGCTGCCATGGATGTTCACAGACACAAAGTTTGCAGGAAAGAAGTGACCAACCTCTTTGATTACAACAACTTATATTCCTTTTTTCCCCCCTAGTTGTAACAAAAAACACTCCCTCCCCTATCTTCGCTTTTTTGATACAGTTGTGTATGTTGTAATGGCTTCAGATGAACTACACTGAACTGCCCAGAGCTATGCTTTGAAGTAATGTTTATTTACAGTTCTCTGTACAGTTGGTCTCCATGACTTACCATCAAAATATCGAAAGGGTTCTCCTTTTTCCTTGTGAGCAGTAATTTTCTAGGTCAAGTAACATTTGCATTGAGCACTGCTCAGAGACAGGCACTCTGCTGGATTTAGGCAGAACGGCTTGATGCAGTAGCTGGGAAGACCTTGGACAAGTATTAAAACAGAAAATTCTCTGCCTATTTGAAGTAGATTTTCCTTTCTTCATACCCCTCAGTAAAAGGTGAATAGGAGGGGGTCCTAGTCAGAGAGGTCCAATGATGTCTTATTTTACGTTTCTTTCTGCATAACAAAATCCACGGAGCATTATTAACTGATGTTTTGGCAAACACAGCATCACTCTGGCTTATCCAGTGGAATTCACTGAAATTCACCTCAAGGTGTCCATTGGCTTCAGCAGCAGCAGATCCTCATTCTTTATATTGGAGCTGGGGTGTAATTTGTGCAAAAGCCTGGAAAAATCAGGAGATGACATTCCATTAAATGGACAAAGAGTGGGGCATCCAGCCTGCCCTGCACCCCCTTGGCAAAATATAACCCCTGCACCTTTTGGAAATGGCTGCAGTCCATTAGAGATCACCTCTCAAGTAGGGGAGGAACAGTCTGGTGATGCTTTGTACAGGAGGTACTCAGGCTAGATAATGATTAGCCTCAAAATCTTTGAATCCATATGCCAGACAAAGTCCCATGTGAACAGCAAGCATGTAGCCTACAAGACCTTCACTGTACTTTCCCCAAGGAAAATAAAGGAAGAGAAAAATGTTTGAATGAGAATCTAGGATGTACGCAGCTATGCATTAGATATTTGGTGCAAGTTTACAGATCATGAAGCTGGAAAGATTACTTTTTTCCCCATATTACACAGCTTACAGGACTTTCTTGTATTAACTCCTGTAGGTACTACAGCATTTCTCTGAGAGAATCAATCATTTTCAACTTCAAGATGCCCAGTGATGGAGAATCCATTGCAATCCTTGGTAAATTGTCCTAATAATTAATTACCTTCCATGTTAGTTTTAAATTTCACTGATTCTTGTCAGACTTTTTTCCACTTGACTGAAATGCCATCTATTATCAATTTTCTGCTATTTCTACAGATGGGACATTTATAACTCATAACCAATTCTCTCCTTAACCTTGTCTTTGTTAAGCTAAACAGATTGATCTACTTAAGCCTCTCATTGAAAGACATCCCTCCCCATCTTGTAACCCTTCTCTGATGCCCTCTCTGTTGGCCACCAGCTCCTGGTGATGGACCCCAGAAGTGAACAGTACCTGTCACCACTGCACCCCTGACAGAAGCAACACAGCTTTACTCTGAGAAATCCTGCAGCAAATACCAGACACTGACCCTGTCCTTGGCCTGAAGATTTACACTTAGCAGATTATTCACCATTGCTCTCAATTTCTTTCTTTCTTTGCTTAGCTAGAGAGCTTTTATACATATGGACAAGACCCCAATAGTATAAATCTAAGTAACAGGTACTGAAGTGAGTGTGGGGATCCTAAGCACAGTTATGCTCTGTCTAAAACAGCGCTGATCTGGCAGGAGTTGCGTGCAACAGAGAAATTAACTTCTCTGAGGAAAGGAGGCACTTCCACTGCTTTTCTAGATACACTAAACTCTGCCTCAGACACAAAGAACACAGTGTAGCAACTCCCTTAACAGACTATTTTTCTTGTTTGCTCCAAGATCTGTGATCGTTGCTTGGTTTCCCAAATGAATTTAAGATCCTGGGATTTTCCTGCAACACCCCAGGTAGACTTTTAGTGTGTGTTTTTTTTCCTGCTTGAGAAGGGTACTCACCATCACCAAGACACCCAGCAGCAGCAGAGAGAGATACAGAGTGCTCTCTGGAGAGCTGTTTTTCTTTCAGTCATCCTTTAGGATGCATTTTAAGCTCTATTTTTAACACTGGCCAAAAAGGGAACTTTATCTGCTCTTTGGGGTGGTTCTGAGAACAGCAAAGACATGACACAGTTTGCCTTCAACTCACCATCATTATTCCCTGGAATGTTTGCAAACCAGCTGTTTGTTTTCTAGGATACTGCATCTACGGAAGGATTTATTGGACTTTAATCCATTCTCAGAGGTCTGTACCAACTGATGGGCTAAGCGATCACCTTCCTCATCATCCAGAAGTGTAAATTAAAATGACATAAAAAAGCAAGGCAACGACTGTGCCAGTCAGCATGAGCTAATGTATGATGGATAAACACTGGTCTCTGTTCTTTCTCTGTTTCCTCTAACCAGTAAGCAGTATGGATGCATGAAACAGAAAGTCACTGATAAGCCAGCAGGTAACTTTTTGCCCATGCTAAGCATTGCAATAGGGTGGGTGGTTACAGAGCAGGGAACCTTGAAAGTCTGGAGGCCAAATCCACAATGGAAGCACCATGACCATACTTGATCTTACAGATCAAGTAAATATCTTTTTTAAAATAAACAACCCCTCAAACTAAAGAGGAGAAACAGCAGAACAGGTCCCTAAGTTACCTTGCCTATGGCCATGCACATCCCTACCTCCCCAGTCTCTGGCAGCACTCTGCAGGCAAGGTGTTGCTTCGGGAGTAGAGCGTGTTACGCGATGAGTAAAATTCCCCAACTGAGTCATCATTTCTTTAGCATGTAGTATCTGTATAACAAGTTGGCCAGAATTTCCACACTGCATATGGCTTTTTCACACATGAACACATTTTTTATTGCATATTTGTTCGAAGGGGGATATCGACTTCAGAAAACAAAGTACACCTCTCGTTCGAAAAAATGGTTGTGGGAAGCAGAAGCAGCTCTGGTTTTACTTTCTTTCATAAGAACCATTATGAAGAGGTGAATGGCAAATACAGAGTTTCACACTACAAAGTTCAGGATGTGTTACAGAGAGTGGGGACTTTGCTAAGGCAGCATTGTTCTCCACAGGCCATAGGTCATAAATACAAATATCCTTGCAACCCTTCACGTTTCAGGCACGCTGCTGTCACTGGCAAGGTTTGTCACTAAACATGCTTTTCTGTTTCAGAGCCTTGTAGCATTATCCAATGGGTTGTGATTTTTTTCATATGGTGTTTTCCTTTGAGGAAGAGAGAAACCAGAATTATAGAAGAGAATTTGCTGATTCAGGTGAATGGCTAGGCTTTAGCAGCAATGGACAAGTCTCAGAGGTATCCTGGAGACTTGAAAGCATCCAAAAGACAAAATTAAACAATCTTATTAAAGCCACTTTTACATTGCAAAAGTGAGAGTGGTTATGAAATGACTGGGTATGCCAGGTGGGGAAATGCCATTGACTAAAAGAGCTCCTTCCTGAAACAAAATGGGTATTCTTGCTGCCTTGTGCTCCATCTGTACCTTTCTTTCCACACCCCAGTTCAGGGTAAGGGACTGTATCAAAGAGGTGCCTGGACAGAGTGGTCATGATGATGTCTGGCTTCATCTAAAACTTCACTATTGAAAGGCTCTGTGACTTTTCTTCTGAGTAACACCACTGGGGGAATAAGGAAACACAGAGGCACACTGAGGTCTCAGTAAGCCTGCTTCTAACAGCAAATAACCTGCAAGGTCTTGGCATAGATAAATGCTGTGCTTCTGGCAGATCTCCACACACGGAGCTCAGAGGGGCAGCCCTGGGCTCAAACCTCATTTAATTCCTGAATGCTGTCATCTTTCACACTCAGTGCCTCCTTGCTGTACGCCTTGTGGTGGGGCATGGCTGGTTAGAAATCAGAGACCCACAACTATGGTCCTGCTCTCACAAACTACAGGGCCTTTTTGCCTCTTCCTGCAGGTTTCCAGCTTAAGGGTTGGGAGAGTCCTGGAACATAGGAGACTATGGAACAGCTGTTTTGTCCTTTACTAAATGTTACAAGATATTTAGACTAGATGAGACCTGTGAGGAGGTCCTCTCCATGCCTGTATTCCTAAACTGGGAGACCTGCAGGACACAACAACAACTGTCTCCATATCCTGGGTATTTTCTACACAGAATGCCTTGAAATTGTCTACTTAATTTGATTTGTGGCAGTGTCCCACTGCCCTACAGGCAGGGACCTTTCTTGGTTAAGGGTCCTTGCCTCGTTCCTGAGGGGTTAGGAATTACCCAGCCAGGCAGAGTGCAGAGGAAGCAGCAGAACACCAAACAAAACCTACCAACCAGAACTCTTCAAACCAAAACTGCATCTTCAGTCTGCACCAATTCTACTTGACTAATGGAGAGTTCTACTCCACTTCTATTTATAAATCCCCAGTAGTTGTTCTGAGAATTATTTTGATTTAATGAACTCAGTTGTTTGTGTTTACTTTTAAAAATTAATGATCTTTCTTCTGTTGTTACTGTTTGGAATGGGGTTATGTAGAGTAAAAACCATGCAGTGTTTGAAAGGGAACAGAGAGCCCAGCCTAACCAGTGTGCAACAGATAAGCTCTGTTTGGTGAGTGGGGAAGACTCATGTGAAGGCAGATACTATTTATACTGTTCTGCTGCTTTAGGCTGATGTTAATGGCACTGCCTTGGTGCTTGATGATGACTTTGTTCAGGACACTGAATGTTACCAAGTCAAAAACTACCACTGGTAATGACAGCTTCCAAAAGGGCACATTTTAACAACCATTTTGTGACCCTGCACATGCAACTGCAAAAAAGTACATGGTGTTTTCATTTAAAGAGCATGGCTTGCTAATATTAAAATTACAGTGGCACAGATTTGGGAAGTGCTTTGAACAAATTGCACCTGTGAAGTAAGATTGGTTAGGTCAAGGAGCTAAAAACTCTCAAATGGTGAAGGAAGACATATCTGCAAGATGAGGAATCACAGAATCATAGAATAGTTTAGGTTGGAAGTGACCTCAAAGATCATCTAGTTCCAATCCTCCACCATAGGCAGGGACACCTCCCACTAGCACAGGTCACTCAAGGCCTTGTCCAACCTGGCCTTGAACACCTCCAGGGAGGGAGCAGTCACAACATCCCTGGGCAACCTGTGCCAGTGTCTCACCACCCTCACTGCAAAGAACTCCTTCCTAACACGTAGTTTAAATCTCTCCTCTGCCAGTTTAAACCCATTACTCCTCATCCTGTCACTACAAGGAGATGCACAGATGTGCTGAAGGACATGGTTTAGCACCAGACTTGGTAGTTAGATAATAGTTGGACTTGATGATCTTAAAGGTCTTTTCCAAACAAAATGCTATGACTCTACAAGGTTCTTCTGCCTTGGTCTCCAGCTAGCAATGTCTTCAGTGTTGTGATGTTGTGGGAGGACCCTTTGCTGCTGATGCAAAAGAAGAAATTGGATGTTATTTTATACTCGAGGGGGATTAATGCTGCATTCTGCCAAACATTTCAGATTGAGTAATTCTTTTCTCTTCCTCCACAGTTTCCTGCTGTTGTAAGGACAGTGCCAGCTGGTTAACCACACTTTGCTCCACTGTTGGCTCAGTCTAGTGGTGCCCGACACGATGCTGTAGTGCTGCACCTGGAACCTTCTGGAAAAAAATCCCAGCTATCACACCTTCCTTCACAATAAAGTTGAGAACACTAACAGAGATAAGCTGCTAGCGTTTCCAGCATTGCCTTATTTGTTGGTATAAATAGCACAATGGGTGACATTCCAGTAGCTGGCTTATATTAGCATTGCTGTAGCTGAGAAAGACATATTACCTGTAAAAATAATAAAATATCACACACACACACAATTTAAAAAATCATTTTTGCACACCTTCTCTGTTAGGAAAAAAGCAAGGCAAGTTGAATGCAAGGCCTCATTATAACATTAAAAAACATTCTATGCCCATATCCAAACCTTAACACATTTAAAACATTATTTTTTTCCCTCCTTACTGTATGTTATGTTTTTATTCCCTTTTCCCTTCTTTATTACCAAGTAAAAGAGGACCCCCTTTGTGAAAACAAGAGCTTAGATTCTTAAAAGTTTGTCTATTCCTGCTTATAGTTTCCCGCTCCGAGGTATTGGAGCCTTCTGTAGAGGTTACTGTAAATGCTTCCAACCAACGAGCTGTGATGAATAAGAAGCAGGAACTTTTAAACAAAGACTCTGTTTTCATACAAATATTCTCAGTAATAAAGCATAGAGTAAAAGAAATATGTGAAGTTACGTTTTGCAGACCTGCTACTTAAAGCAAAGCAGCTTTGTAGAACGAAGCTGAGCCTGAATTTTTCTAATGGCAGTAAAGGCCAAACAAGTTTTGAGTATTTTCCATACAAGATTCCAAATGTCTCCAAACAAGATTGTTAAGAGGGCAAGATGGAATACTTCTCAATCTTATTCTCATCAGTGTCATCAAGGTCCCTGTACATGAAGAGTTCCTAACCAGAGTTAATGGCACTACTCTCCTGTTTCTTTATAAATCCAGAACCATATAGCCTCTTCCCTTTGAAGCGACCTAGTATGTTCTTACAGTCCATCTCCATGTCATTGCCTTGGTCTGTCCTCTCTTAATTTTCCAAACTCAGCAGCAACTGAGCAAATCTATTGAAGAAAAAAAAAAATGAAAGAAGAATATTGGAATTGGAAGTAATAGAGAATTGCTAGGAAATGTTTTAGCCAAAAACAATGAACAATTTAGGCTTCACTCCATGGTAGCTCACTCAGTAGACAGATAACCCCGGAGGCATTAATTTACTTGCAGATTTCACACATGAATCTCACCAAGTATCCACCTCTCTACTTTCTGATCTCCTAAGGAGCAGACATCTTGGAGATACCAGTAAGAACAACTCTCTAGTGCCAGTAATATCAGCAGTTCAAACAGTGACTGTTGTCTCCTCATGGAAGCCATGTCACAGCAGAGCCCTGCTTCCCTAAATGTAATGAGCTGACTGCTCACCCAACTGCTCAGGTACATGAGAGCACAAGAAGATAGCCCAGACAAGCCCGTGCAGTGTGTGAACATTGACTCCTGCCTCCACAAACTTTAGGACCAGCAGTGCTCATCAGTACAGCCATCGCTGGGCTGTGAGAGATGTGACAAAAGACTCCCACAGAAATTCTCTCCAAGAGAGAGGAAATGTGCTAGCAGGTGTGCAGTTTGAAGTACAGCATTTGGAGTTGATATTTCTTTTGTTCCTCAGCACATTTTCTCTCAGTTCAGCATGGTAAATTTTCAGCCTGCACAGAAAGTGGACTCTCCATCCACATTCATGGACATGGCAAGAGTCAAAATCCTTTTTCTGACTATGCTGGTGAGCAGAAAACTGAAGAGACAGGAAATTCTTACTCTCAAAGGCTAGACTTAACCATTCAAGAACTGTGTGGAAATATCACGGTGCACGTTTTCTAACACTCCTCTTTGCCAGAAGTCAGATAACAGATTTCAGCCAAAAGCCTGATGGGGAAAAAAAAAATCAGCCAGTTTTAAAAACATGAAAAGTGTCTCCTCAGCTTTTTCTGGGGACTCAGTGCTACGTCACCACCACAGTGTAATTTCATCTAGAAACGCTGGTAAATGCAACGAGAGACACCAGGCCCCATTCTGCCCAAGTCTTCATTTCCTATTGCCAGTGGACTCATTAGAGCTGATAATTCCAACAATACAGTATTTACAACTTCTTCACGGTTTATTTTAAACCTCATTCACAGCCTGATGCACATGAGGCAATTTAAATCACCCAAACTCCCACTGGCAGCTAACACTTCAGTACACTGAATGGAAAAGTTCGCACATCTGTTGGTGTTGCATTGTTTGGGGCTGGCTGCAGAGCAAACAATCCAACAAGGCACGGATTTGCTGTAGGAAGGCTGTATCCAAACCAGAAACTTTTGCTTTCTGGCAAAGGCAAGCAACTTCTTGTGCTGGTTTAAGGCTAATTGGAATATTTTAATAGAGATAATTATACTATAGGCTGTGAAAAGGAAACAATGGTGATGTCTACTTCACTCATAGGCTTGCTGAGATGTTTAAGTATTCAAAATATAGATAACACAGTCTCTGGGGCACAGCGTCTCGGTCTAGCAGCTTCTGGCTTCTCTCTGCTGAGTAACCTCACTAACCATTTTTCTTCTAATCCCCCCTGGCCAATTCTCCAAACTCACCTTGCGCATACAGCAAACCTTGGGGTAAGGTATAGGGGTGGGGAGAAGGTGGAAAGGTGGTTGGGAGCCCCTCCTGGGGTCTCTGATTTCTGGGAGGGGAGTTGTGTTTCTGTATTACCTTTAACTTGTATATTTCTGTAAATATTCCTGTATATTGTGCATATCTCTGCTTGTATATTGTGCTGAGCTGTAAATAGAGCTTCAGTCCTTAACTTCCAGCCAGCTGAGTTCTAGTCTGGGTCATTTTACAACGTGTGGGGGGGCAGGGAACTCCCAAACCATCACACTTCTGCAGCACAGAGAAGAGCCTCAGTCCATGGCATCGAAGGACTGACCCAGCTCCTCTCCCCAAGGATGCTAAGGCAGCTCTTGAAGCTCAGCTGTGTAATGGGCTGTCACTAGAAGTCCTGACAGAAGGAGGGTCTGTGCAAGCCCTTTCCATTTCAAGGAGATTCTTGACTGTGTTATTAAACCCTGTTTCTTCTGGTACCCAAAACCCATAATGGTGAACCGCAATTCTCATGCAATTCTCTTCATTTTAATATGAATTTATAGTCCTGATTTCAGCGTCTCAGATGATTTAAAAATTGAAGATTAACAATCTGCCTTCTGAAATCACATCGATTCTGCTGAGATTATGATAGACATATATACGGACATATGTAATGAGTGTAGGTTATGCAAATATATTATCCACTATATATTTACATAAAGTGGAGTCCTCTACTATCTATTTGCCATATTTAGATCATAAATTCTTCATGTTAAGCATCATTTTTGTGTCCTGTCCTGATCCACTGCCTGGCATGGTGAGGTTCCAGGATGTTCCTAGAACTTCTGCCCAAAGAATTTAATGGAAGTATTAATAAAACATCCATACCTTTCACCAACACAAATCAAAATCCTAACAGTAAAACAAAGAAACAAATCCAGCTGAGTTAAATATTATCCTAGTTTCTACTTGCCCACCCCCACTCTACATCACAGTTGGTTTTCATCTGTTTTTTGTTTGTTCTCTCTCCTGGCATTAAGCAGTTTGAAAAAAAAATTTTTTGGGGGGTTTTTTAAGGCATGGTCCAAACTGACAGAATTTAGGATTTTGTCTCTGCTGAATACCAAAGAGTTACTCCTGGGTAAGGAATCATTTCGTGATAGACTGAAGCACTCCTACTTATTTCACTCATGCACACTGTAACTGTCTGGATCACCTCTCCTGGCTGCGCTCATCTGCCTTTCCCTCCTGGCTTTGTGAGGTAACTTTGTATACAGGCACAGGACAGTATCAGTGTGCTAGAGAAGTTACTGAGACCGTCAGCAGGAGGTTGGTTTGAGAACAATTATCTGACAGAACTGTTTGGCAGTGCAGCCCAATGCCTGCTATGACCTTCTTTCTAAATGCAGATATAATGACACATTAATGTTACATCTCATGAAGCCTGCTGGGTGAGGGTTCAGTGAGGTTCCCCTCATTTCCTTTCTGCACAGCAGTTCCTTTGTTACTGTCTCTCCTCCAGATCCTGCGATGGATGGGAGTCCCGTGCTTCTCAAACACCAAAACAAGGCTGCCAATTTATGGCCCCTGTGGCCAACGAGAAGTCCCAGGCCTCCTTGGGTTGTCTCTACGGCCTGTTTTCCTTCACCCATTGTGTCAGCTTGTCTGCTCAGATGTTACGGATGTCAGGAAAGGCTTTGGTAACAAAGCCATCCTTCGGGATGACTTCGTCTATGCCTGCAGTAGTGGTGTGTCTAGAGAGGGAAGAAAAGCAGAGTGAAACTGGAGAGAGAATAAGGAGAGGGAGAGGGGAGACGTGAGGGTGTGGCAGATGGAGGCCAGGTTAAGGTGCCCACATATGAAGCCAGTGCAATGTACCAGCGTGGTCTGCCTGGGTCATGACAAAGAGCTTCTCTTGGCTCTTTCTCCTTTTGCACTAGAAATTCGGGGTTAGCATGGGCAGTTTTGCTGGCACCGCAGCCCATGGCAGCCTCTTCCCGCGGGATGCAAGGCAGTGAACGTGCAGGGTGCTCATCACTGGCCAAGCCTGGGCTGGTTAGATCCGCACCTTCCAAGCCCAGAACGGCTGGGAGAGCCCGGCACAAGCAAGGTTTCTGCCGAGGACACCGAGATAGAGATCGGACACCCCACTACCGCTTACATTTCAGCCCAGCGTGAGAGAAAAAAGCACGCGTCTGGGTTCCGTTCATTTCGGTCTCCCCTCTCACCCCACAGCCTCGCGGCCAACGCGGCGCAGGGAAGCGACCGCCCGCTACCGGGACGCGGAGCGCAGAGCCCCGGCGCAGTCGGGGGTGCGGTGCCGCCGCTCTGGCCGGCCCCCGCCCGCTGCGTCCACCGGTGCCGGGTTGCGCGGAGGGTCCCAGAGGCGCCGAGAGATGCGGGGAGCGCT